>OU015462.1:33225035-33455035 GCA_907164805.1 Brachyptera putata
TGGCATTCTTTGAGTTATATCTATCATCTTTTCTAAATGATACCACTGTGTTGGCCTAGGCATTGGCCTAGGCCTAAACATACCTTGTTTCATCTTTTGGAAAGTTGAAAAACTTGAGGTTAGGTCTACAGTTGTGTGTATTGAAGCATGTTTTAGCAGCACAGCGGCGGTAACTCATGTTGGAAGAAAATGTAAAAAGGTTAAGTTATCACATGTATCTACTATTCCGTTAGATCTACTAAATAAAAGGCATTCTAGTATCATAGATCACCACGAATATAATAATAGCTTCATAACACCAATCACACTCTGCAACTTCTCGGGCCTTCCATTTTTAATCATGTCACTGCCTGCTAATTACTAAATCATTCCCGCTAAAGAATTTTGGCAAGCTGTGAAAAATATTCAAAATTGTGTCGAACCATGGTATATAACTCCACATGGTCTAACCTTCAATGCCAATTTTTTCATTATTATTATCATTATTATTCTTTAGTAAAACAGATTTGTATAATACAATACAGTGTCCGAGTTTCTCTTCTCAGCAGTTAAGACTAATTATAACTAATATAGCTGAGGAAATAATAGAGATAACAATTAACAATAGGACTATATAATGTACATTATAGAATTTGAGAATAATATGATCTAATAATATTAATATGATCTTGATAAGGAATTCGCATATTGGTGATGTGAGGGTGTGATGTGATGTGTGAAAATATATTTTTTCTTTGTTGGTTGAGCTTGGATCAATTAACTTGACTAACACGTATAGTCACGTATACGGGAAAAATATCGAAATGATGTGCCAACCCAACATTCATAGATCATACATTTATCAGGTATAGATGCACTTGAATTAATTGAGAAATACAAAATGATTGACACAAAATAGCTGTTTTAAGATCACCATTGATGCCCACTGGTGCCGAAAAGAGCGATCGCATTAATAATTACTGTAATTGATAACGTAAAGCAACTGATTGTATTAACGACAATAAGGCGAAGAGAGTTTTCAAGAACATGGACGGTGGTTGCTTTGTAAATAATTAGCAGTTATTATGGTATGACATAGGCATCGCCCATCTTACAAGTTACAACGCATATTCCGAGTTTTTTCAAATTACGACTTGAAATTTGGTAATGGAATTTAGGGATAATCTTATAGTTATTGGAAAGCAATTGGTTGACTGATTGGAAAAGTCGTTCAATTCCACAATAAAAGACTTGATATGATATGACGTCAAAAAAGGAAGGAATGACACATTGATTCATCCGGTCTCATTCAGATAGGGCTACTGATACGTCTTTCACAAACTATTCAATTTCGCTCGTATTCGTAATTATTTATGTAACAATTAATTGCTATTTAATTCGTTCACCGAAAATTGACGTTATACCTAAATGATTTTGAATACCTCAGGGCCTGATACAGAAAACTTGGATTTTTCCATTCTCTTTGTGTTTTTTTTTTATTACAATGCACACTCGATCCTATTTACGACAACTTCAAGCTTCATGCAACTTCATGCATGCATGTTTAAGACTAAGTTGGTGTAGATATACAGTATTTATAGGCCCAAGAGAATGTATTTAACAGAAAGATACATATTTATTTCAAGTTGCAGTCGTGGTAAGGGTCCAGAATCCAGGAGCGCTTTGCATGCGATCAAATTAAGTATACAGAAGAGGAGTATCCGGTACGGGTTCTCGTTTGTAGTTATAGCAGCGGCCACACGGCACTGCTATTGTACGGCTTGAACGGTGGTTCGTGGTAATAATAAAAATACTGTTTTTATTTTTAAAGAAAGTTTTTTTCTGCTTTATTTAATATTACCATTATTAAGGATAGGAACTAATTTGGTGGGCTTATATTTACACTTCATTTGGGTGGAAAATAATAGCATAATCAACAAAAATAATTATACAAGTAGTACGGCATTGAAATAACCAACAGCAATTCTGCATAATGATGAACAACAGATGAGCAAATATCCTGATATATGTGGATAACCAAGCAATAGTACCTGTATCTGAATATCACAATCATCATCCACCCAAATATCACGTCAGTATGCCTAGGCCTATAATAGAAATAGTAGAAAACACAGTGGAAGCCCAGGTGACAAATGTTCTACAACTAAAAGCAAGATAAGGGAATATACTTCATAGGATATATCAATAAGGGATACTCCTATGCTTAGGGGACTCATTATACTGTAGGTTGAGACTGTCGTAAGTGGTCACTTTACCTATCTTCAATCTTATTTATGAATGTCTGATAGAGTAAAATTAGTAACTTCCGGCATTGAATTTGTAGTCTTACTACAAATTCAATGCTTCCGGTAACGTACGACAGTCACGAAGTACAGGAATGAGGCCCCTGATCTATACGATAAACGCTATATCAGTCTTCTATGACTAGCTGTTCTCTGGCTAGCATTATTATTGCTTGTCCGTACAAAAGGATTGACTTTATTTATTTTTGACTGATTTAGGAAGAATACAAATATAAAGTATAGGCTCTACTTATAAAATAGAACCATTTATCTTGATCCACCAATTTTTTTGCTATCAACTATCTAACAAGGTGCTACTTAGATTTAACTTTATTAGGCCAAAATGTATGAAAAAAGGTAGAGTACGATATCATAGTAAATTGCACTTTTTGTGTCTCTTCACAATTCGAGTACGACAGTTCAACGGGTATATATATATATATATATATATATATATTAGTGATGACATCGGTCCTGGGATTTGAGACCGAGTACCCGTTTGTAAAGACCGGGTATAGGACCGGTCTTTACGTCCCCCCAAAAAAAGTGAAAGTACCAAAATCACAAACCCTGCAATAACGCATGTCTGTGAAGCATAATGTGACGAATTGATACAAATAATAAACTCTGCGAGATATAGACAGGTTTAAGATAACATAATTGAATTATGATTTAGATATCAGCAATAGGATTAATTAAGACATACATCAGCAAAAAAAACATATAAGTGTAACAACATAAAAAGACCGGTTATGCAAATTGGGACCGAGCAGTTCAAAGACCGGTCCAGGACCGGTCTCCGGGTATCCGGTGTCATCACTAATATATATATATATATATATATATATATATATATATATATATATATATATATATATATATATATATAATCTTGATTTTTAAACTATCTGGTCAATGATCTGCTGATTATTTAAATCATTATGTGACATAATCTTATAACCTTTTCGTAGTAGATGGCTTCGAATTAACCACGCGTAAGTGTGAGGTGTTGAGAGAAAAATATCAATTACGGTATATATCTCAATCTTTGAGGTTACTAGCATATGCAGTGAATGCATTCCAAGAAAACTATTACCCGGTACTACCTGGTGACATCACCAATAGCCAATGGGAATGAGATTATTTTCAAGATGCGAATAGGGAGATTTGTGTAGACACAAGACGACCCTGCTAGTCCTTGTGACAAGATTATCTGATTATTCTTTTATAAATTAGTGTTGTGGTACCAATAATGGTCGAATTGACTATGATGAATTACTATTTCAATATAGGGGACACAGGGGTAATCGTTTGCTTTGTAACATTTTTAAAACCCACGAAAATACTTATACAAATTAAAACAAAAATCTCTGCGTCAGTAATGTTCAAAGGAACTTTGAAGTTCCTTTTTCTCCTGAGGAACTGTAACAGTAACTACCGGTACTGTAGTTCCTTTCCAAATCGAGTACCAGGAAGTGGAACTAGTTCCTTTATTTGAGGAACTTACCCAACAGTGCCATTGAGTGCCTACTAGTATTTACCTACTAATATATTTTAATCTCTTTGGTTACAATATACACTAGTTTGTGAAGTCTACATACATTTTTTTAAATATGTATTACAATTGAAATCCATAGTATAATTTAATTTGTATCAATAACTTGAAAAACCAACTACTAACCCTAATATTTTAGACCCCAAGTTAACATTTTGTGTAGGCCTAATAAAATGTTAGTCTTATTCCATTATAAAATAATAGCTAATTTAAATATACTAATCATAAAGCCCAGTAAAATCAAGCTCTAGAATGTAGTAGGCCTACTAATGGCTATTATAAAATCTGCATTTGAGGTCGTTATTTAGTAGGAACCACAAGTTGACAGTCGCATGATTAATATATAACGAACAGTCGAAAGTGTCAGTTTACACACAGAGCGAAGTAAATAGAGATATGTACTGAGCACATCTAATATCAAGTCATATTTACTTGTATGCCCTTTTTACTTGCTTTTTACTCTTCTTGGAATTCTTGTCATCAGGTTAGGAGCACTTCTTTATCTGATTACTCACTAGCCAGCTGTAGGAACTCTTTCAGTGCTTGGCAAAGTGTTTCTGCTGCTTTGATCAGCGTTGCTTCTTCATGGAAAGCAATACTTAAACGCAAGAAGTTGGTGTGCTGACCATGGAAATCAAAACGAGATCCATGGATCGCTGATACCTGGTATTTCTCTTGACACCATGATGTAAACTTGGCGCTATTGACCGAGCTAGGAAGCTCTATCCAAACGAAGTATCCTCCTTCTGGTCTTTGAAACGAGCAACGCTCGGGCAGATTTCTCTCGAGCGTGTCGCAAAGACCGGACATGCGACCCTTGTAAGTGTCGACTAGGAAACGAAGGTGTTTACTGGCAAGATCGAGCTCGAGAAGGCTGGCAACTATACCGGATGTATACTGATTAGCTGCACCTCCACTGCGTAGAATTCCTGTTCCAACAAGAAGACATTTCCTACAGTACATGCTAGGAGTATAACCAAATTGAAAAGTTTTGATTGAACATCATGAAAGTTATATTCAATTTAGAAAAATTAAATATATCTAGGTGCTTCTGGATTAAATGTCGATTCAAATTCTTAACTAACTGTATGACAAGTATTTCGACTGTTTGCCGAGTTATTAGATGAACAAAGCAAAGGAAGAAACTTTTCATGCACGTTCCACCTGTAGGTCAAACGGAAATACAAATTTAGTTGATCTTAGTAGTAGTAGTAGTGAGTAAACTTTATTAGCATGTTGCTATTTACATAATTATTCAACTTCATTTTACATTCAATAAAACACTGAACTTGACTTATTTCTAAAATACCTATATATATTTAATATCCTATAGGATATTACCTATATATCTAAATATTATACATTAACATGAATCAATACAATAATCTATTATGACATCGAAAACAATATAAAGAAAAACAAATAATCAATTCAATATACACTCAATGAGTCCCAGTAGTTTTTATTACATTTTTCATACCCTTTGGGATTTAACCTGTCTTCTTTTATAACCATCATACATTCTCTTCTGAAACTACCAACAGTTTTTACCTTTATCACTGATTCAGGTAACCTATTAAAAATTCTCATCCCTTTAACAAAAATAGAATTATCTTCCTCTTTTGATGAAGTCCTTATAATATTTACCTTTTTTCTAGATCTAGTTTCGTGTTTATGCTGGTCACCATTTAATGTCACCCTATCACACAGGTAGTTTGGAACTAATCCGTTATTAATTTTATAAATTAGTGTCAGCGTATTTAATAATATTCGTTCTTTTACATTTAACCAGCATAAGGCTTTACACATATCAGCTATCGGAGTATCTCTCCTAACCCTTAATATATTTCTCATTGCTTGGTTCTGAATTTTCTGTAGGATAACAATTTCGTTCTTTTGCAATAAAAATAGAATAGAACTACAATAATCAAGATGCGGCGTAATTATGGCTTGATATAACATTAGTTTAGCATGTGTAGGTAAGCATCCATTAACTCTTCTAAATAAACCTACTTTTCTAGCCATTTTACTTATAATATACTTGGCATGACTCTTAAACTTCAATTCATTATCTACGATTATACCTAAATATTTAATTTCTGTTACAATCTCAATGTAGTTGTTTTCTAAAATAATCTTGGCATTCTCTATTTCACTAATAATATTTTTCTTGACTGATTTAGAACACATTATCATAGCCTTAGTCTTACTTGTGTTCAGTTTCATTTTATTTCTTTGTAACCACTGTTCTACTTGTTTTAAATCTTCATTCATAATCATCAATGTATGATTTAATTCCTTATTACTACCTATTATTAGTGCATCATCTGCATGAAGATAAATTTTACAGTGCTTTAGGATGTTACAAAGATCGTTTATATATAATATGAATAAAAGCGGACCCAATACCGAACCCTGTGGCACACCATTAGTATTAATAATAGTCTCAGAATAAGTATTATTGAATTTTATTTGTTGCATTCTCCCCTCCAAGTAAGAATTTAACCATTGAATTACTGTCCCATTTATACCATATATTGACAATTTCTTGATGAGTATTTGTCGGTCAATAGTTTCAAATGCCCTTTTCAGGTCCAGAAATACTGCTACAGTAACCTCTTTCTTCATCATTCTGCTCTTTATATTTGCTATTACTAACTGTATAGATGTCTCACATCCATGCTTACTTCTGAAGCCTGACTGTTCTTCAATAATAATATTACTTTTACCTATAAATACATCTAATTGATCTTTTACTATATATTCTAAGACTTTCTCTACAATGTGAAGCATATTAACAGGTCTGTGCTCTTCCCCATTAACTGTGTTTATTGACTTTGGCACAGGCACAATAATTGTTTTTTTGAGAATGTATGGAAAAATTCCTGTTTCTAATGATTTATTAATTATATTAGTATAATAATCTATTACTCCTTTCTTGGCGTACACATGTTTCATCATCTAGGCTCTATCTCAATATTGTTTAGTTTTGAGGCGCAATCGGTTGCACCACTTCTGAGATAACACATTTCAAAGTTTTCATAAACCCCATGAAAGAGATAACCCAAAAGAGATAATTTTGGAAAAATATCTCGGAACTTTGAATAAAATCAGATTTTCACGTAATTTTAGTACCGTATAATAAAGATATACACATTATTACAAAGTTTCTCGTGAATCGGGTCAGTGGTTTTTGGGGGAAAACAAATTTCAATTTTGGTCAATAAAATCATAATACTACTAAAATGAGCAATAAATTAAACGGGTGGGTAGTGACATAATTGTTCAAATTCAAGGTGTACATAAGCTACAAGCTACAATACAAGCTAACAACTAAAACTTACAAAGCTTCAAAACTTACAGTTTTAAACTGCAAGTTTAAAACTTACATACCATTACATTACATAAATATGCCTATATCGCTCATCAAACAAAGCATCTCTTGCGTTTTCCTAGTTCACATTGTGTTCCTTTATTCCATTCGTTACTCTCGCTCATGAACAGTGTCGGACTGGCGGCATAGAGGCCTCCCGGGGAAAATAAATCAGGGCCCCAGATCGAGTTTGATGATATACCACCAAATTGAATAATAAGCATCAAATTATTTGTACCTTCATGTGATTGTGTTAACTGTTGAAAGTACTGACATAACTGGCAAGTGATAGGCCCACCGGCCAGCACTGAAATTAAGGGCCCACTTTATGGCGACCATTTAATTATTCATTAATTATATAAAACCAAATCCAGGACAAGGAAAACAGAAGATTTTTTCTTCATCAATAATTAATATTTTTTATAGAAGCATTTTGAACATGGCAGTGGCGTAGCTAGGATATTAGGTGAGGGGGGAAAGCAAGAATTTTGAAAGGGCGTCATGCATAAACCTTTGATACAAATGTGCATGAAGAATTATAATAGACCTGTAAGTGCGAACTGTAGAGCAAGTCATAGACAGCGAATTATGCGTTTATATGAAAATACAATCAAAAATGCCATGTAAGAAGAGTTGTATAGGCCTATCGACGCGTTCCCGCGAAGTTGTGACTCACGGGGGCAAGCCCCCTTCTGGCCCCGCAGGGAATTTGTATAAATTATACACTTTTTAAATAATATGGTTCAACGTGTTTCAGTTAGGATCAGGATGCACAAAATGTGTTTTCTTATAGAACTAAAGGTGCCCAACTGATGTTTGCCCATCACAGTTATTGTAACTGCAGGGTCGTTTTGTGTCGTTTTAGCGCTCCGGGCAAGGACTCTATAGTGAGCCCCCAAAACTAAGTGTGCAGTGCATAGCAAGGGAGGAGAGAATTAAGCCCCGCAGGGAAATTTTATGTTTTTCAATTAGATTCTACAGGTTTTGGGAACTGCATGAAATTTCTCGAATATATAACTGTGGGGGCCCACGGACGGGGGGGCCCACCAGCCAATGGCCGGTGTGGCCTTATGGCCAGTACGTGCCTGGTCCAGGGACGTCGTTATGATTTATGTATTTATGAGGAAGGAGGGGGGGGGGGGGGGGCGCGGGGGTTATTTAGATAAAATTACTGCCCAGCTGGACGTCAGTCCCCCAGCCCCCAGTAGAGCCCCACAGGAAATTTTTTGAAATATGTTCGTTTTTCAAGTGATTTCTGCGATTTACAAGCAGTTTTGTGGTCCGATAATTGAACCATTATTGTACAGTACGTACATTTTCGAAGTTATCTTCAATAATTGAATCATAGGCCTATACACATTTTTTTTTGAAGTTATTTCCACCATTTCTATGCAAAGCCCCGCAGGAATTTTTTGGAAACATGATCATTTTTCATGTGATTTCTGCGATTTACAAGCAGTTGTGGTGTCCGATAATTGAACCGTTATGAACATTGTCGAAGTTATTTTTAATAATTGAATCATCATGGACATTTGTGGTATCATAATTAAAATATTATCCACATAAATATAATTTTTATAAGGGATCAGAGGCCTCCAAAACGGTCGAGGCCTCGCGGGGGATTTCCCGGTATCCCGGTGAGCCAGTCCGACCCTGCTCATGAATCTTACAACACTTAAACTACATTTATGGTCTGGACAAGACAAATAAGATTTTGATTGGTACCCTCTGATCAGGAGAGACATGCTGGTTTTTCATAAAATTGCATATCATACCCCCGTCATTATGGCGTCCATGGAAAAGAATCTCCCAGCTAAAACTCGTGAACTGTGTTCATAAGCTATGAAGATAGAACTTGATCAAAAGCTGTTGCTTCAAAGAAATCAACAAGTTTTTAGGGTCAATGTATATTCAAATTTAAAAAATAAATACCGTAGGCTCTATAATTTTCAATTCAAATCTGTTATTATTTTGTAAAACCTCTTTTGACTACTATATAAAGCCTAGGTTATTAATTAGATGAGCGTTAGCGAAGATTTCCATGCAACTCTTACGGAGCTTTGTCTGTCTGTTTTTTTTTTGTTTATTTGTGGGCACTGCACAGGTCGCAGAGTTTGACCGATCGACATGAAACTTTTTTTTTATACGCAAACTTATCCAACTTAGAACCCTATAGTTTTTGGGTCAAATCGGTTAGACCAGTTTTGAGAAACATCATCTAGAAGTTTCTAAAAACCCCATAAGATAAGGCTGGGCAGAAAAAAATTGAAAAATAAAATCTCTCCAATTTAATTCAAATTTTCCTCAAATGTAAACACGGGAATTATGCACATAATTAAAACTTTGTATGCAATTCGGACCAGCCGTTCCGAAGAAAATAATGTAATACATGTTTTTTATTCATCGAATAGATAGAAATAATAGCAGAAAAATGTTGCATTGTTAATTCACAGCTCTCTAGATTCGTTGGTATCGAATGAAGTTCATTTTATATGATGAAGGTACCGGTATGTATAGAGTTTTAGATTTTACTTTCTATATATCTCGCTCATCACACAACGCACATTCTGCGCTTGCCTAGTATTTTTTAACATGTTACCGGTACCGTAGGCCTGTGCCTAAAAATTGAAAATAATTTGTTGTGTAATAAATGCAGGGGCCCACATAAGGTCAATTAGGCCACATATTTTTTAAATACATCTAGGTACTGGTATGATTGTTTATGAATATTTTGTGAAAAGTCAAATTTCAATTATTTTCTCAGGATTGGTCAAGTAAAACAGGTTTTTACATACCGGTAATAGTACAAATATGTAAAGTTTCGTTATGAAAAGGCAGCATTATAGTACAATTGGAGTATTATAAAACATTTTACCAGAATTTCTCAAGAGAAGAGCAAGTTGAGGTGGAAGTTCAAGCCAGCCAACACGAACTCCGGGCGCCATTATTTTTGAGAAGGTTCCATTCGAAACAATGTGACCTTGAGCCTGTCGCATTTCGTCATACGCGAACAGCCGTGTCGGAGGTTTCTTTTCCTTTCCGTAATAAAGAAGATTGTAAACATCATCACACAGAACCAACAGGTCTAGCTTCCGAGCAACATCAACGACATCTTGGCAACATTGTTTAGACATTGTACATCCAGTTGGATTATGAAACATTGGTATTGTATAAAACATAGCCCAGAAAGGGCGATTAGTACACGCTTTCCAATTTTTTCTCTCTTCAGAAGCAATACGCTCAAGTGCTCGAGCGTTGACCCCATCACTTGTCATTGGTACACTGACAATCCTCATTAACGGGTACTGTTGGAAGGCATCCAAAGCAATCATGTACGTCACTTCTTCAACGAAGATGATAGCTCGTGGATCAAGAAATGCTCCCATTACTAACTGTAATCCATGTGTAGCTCCACAAGTTAGTACTAGATCAGCTCGTTTCACTGGATCACCATAATGGGTGGTAAGAAAGCTAGCCAACTGATCTCGAAACTCCCACAACCCTGAAGTTATGCCGTACTGGAAGAGAAATGCATGTTCACGTTCTTTTTTCATTCGGTGATCGGTAGCCTCAGAAAACATGCTGATACACTTTGACAATAGATCTGGACCTGGAGCACCTGCAGATAAGTTGGTCACTTTTGAACTGTACACATTCATCGAATCTTCACCATCAAATAAATGACGAAGATGTGGATCGTCAATATCTTCATTACTGGCCATTATTATTATTATGGTTACTGTTCAAAATAGAATGAAGCACTTCACTTCTCTGTCTTTTCTATTTATATTCAACAGGTTGTACTTTGACCTTCCTAACCTCAAACGCCACCATCAGCTGATACAATGACCAAGTAAATCTTGAACGACAAGATTGTGCAACCACTAAATTCGGAACGCAGACTGTAATAAATGCGTCTGTGTATCTAGTTTAACACTTTAACTGGCATTAAATTGTTATAGCCATGAGAAAATCATTCTCGCGTAATTTATTGATTTACTTTATTGCGTTTTCGTGATTTTGACGTTGTAGGATTCTCCAACATCGCGCACTATATTCGAATTCACTTCTCTATTTCTATTGGTTGGAGCTACGAACTTTGTTTGAAATTATACGCCCATTTTATGTCAGTAAAAATGTCAAACTGAAAGAGTGTAGTCAGGACAAAGATCAGTGAAATTTAAAATATATATTTTTATAATTATAATCAGCATACAGTATCAGTGTTGTCATTAGCAAAGTTAGTAGTCATTAGATGTTATTCTAAGGCCCGGTATTACCAACGTGGGAGAACTCTAACTGGCAGCTAGTTCAAAGTTGTTATCAGTATGGTTAGGCCTACCCATGCATTTTCTTTCCACCAACTCTCAGATAACGGCTAACTACTAACTAGACTTGGTAATACCGGGCCATAGAGTTTTCAGTGAAATGGACAAATAATTACTCACACGACATCTTTAGATTTTGACTTTTAATTACAATTCAATTCAATGGTTGAACTTATTTAAATGTCAGTATGAAAAAAAATCATTCAAATGAGCAAAATTATGCTTTTCCGATACATTTTCTACACTATATTCAAAACTACATTTTCGCTAGGTACCTTACTCTCATTGTATCTTCAACTCTGTCGGCTCAACTCGTCTGGAGAAAAGTATTTCAGTTTTTGAAAACTGTTTAAAAAACCAATTCTTAATGTTATGAACTTTAGTCTTGGAGGATTCAAGAATTATTCCAAACATTTCACGATTCAAAATAACAATAATATTTCACAATAATTCACAGGGAAAAATACAAAGAAGATTAAGCAATATGAAAATGTATTATACCAATTTTGCATGAAGGCCTAATATTCATAGATTCGAATATTTTTAAAAATAAAATTAATATTTAAATTGTTACATTGGTGCGTCATGGGCTCTCACCCCGTAAAGAAAGTGTTACTTAAATAATTTTAATTTATTATTTTGGTGCTGTATATTCGTATATTCATGTACTTTTCTTATTATATAACAAAAACATTGATATTTTATAATATTATTCAATTTCATGTTATATTGTCTCGATGCGAAAAGAGCAAGTGAAAAAAGCACGTTCCTATGAAAATGTTAAATTTTCAGGACTCTTTGCCCCGACATGGCCCGACTGTCTTCGTAAAATTCTATAGTTCTACCTTTCATGGTTAGAGAGCGCTACGTACACCGTTCGTCGCAGAACAGCAACATCGGGGGAAAATGATACAATTTATTTTATTTTACTTATCAAACCATTACTCTTCAGTGCAACGAAGTTTAATTATTATAAATATATAGCTAGTAAGACAATAGGCTTAACACGTTACCAGAATGATAGCAATAATGATGGCGTACATGACATGAGCAGAGTTGACAGACGTGATTGACCGTCTCCGAGATCAATTAGCATCAACGGCCGACTGTGTCGATTCGTCAAATACGTTGGGGCTTGTACATTTAGGACGTATACATCTAATAAAAGTTTTTTAATATATGTAAAGTAATGGTTTAATTTTTACACAATACATCTAGTATTCGAAAGTTTTGGCACCTCAATTTCGTCCTTAATATAAATAATAACATACCATTAACTAATCACGAAATGTAATAAAAAAAAAAAAAAAACATCTAATAGGTTAGTTGCACAGCAGCTCTATCAACACCTCGGATTTATTGCTTCGGTGTAGCCTACTCATTTTACAATCTGAATCTACGTTTATAGCTAACAATAATAGTTTTTACAAAGGGCCTAATTATCCTAAATTCAAATTATAGATCAATACTATCATCATTCTATTGAATGATCCAAATAAGCTTAAGAAATACTATAGTGTATTCATCACTTGAACATATAGTATTTGCCGTATAGGAAACCAAATAATCAGCGATGTTTGATTTGAACAAGTTTCAAATTTTCTCCAGTTATGTTATCATAAGATGTAGGCTTATAGGCCTATGTAGAATGATGAATAATACTGAAGTGGCGTTAAGTGGGAGTATAGGAAGAGAAGACAGTAAGTATCAAATGTGTATCGTAGCGCACTATGGTTGGTTTACAGTCTATTTTATGCGCACTATGTTAATCTATTCTACAAGCGTGATCTATAAGCGCCAGCGTGAGTACAAAGAATCAATTGGTATTTAGAAACATTAAAATCATACAATCATGCCTCATTAGTCTATGAAATCAGATTTTCAACCTATTTGATAGTTTGTTATAGCCTACGCGAATTTCCAAATTATTGACCAACCTAACCTAACTGAAATATTAATATTTTTTCTCATTTTATACTAAATTTGACCTATTTGCGGCGGAAACTAGGAATGATCTATTTTGCGCTAATAGAATTTTCCGAATACCCAAGAGTCATCCGCCTCGAGTCGAATATCATCACATCATAAATGGATAATGTAGTAACTGACCAATGGAATAATACAAACCAAAAACATGCGCGGGAAAACCAGCAAATCGACGATTAATAACGGTATGACGTCATTCAGGCGAACAAAACGGCGGCAATATTACATTCTGCGCGTACTATAAAAGGCTATCAGCGACCAAATGTTGGTTTTCAGTTTTTGAATTACAAATCTGATGAGTATATTTTACCCTAATCAACTACAAGTTTATTTGTTGTATAATACGTATTGGAAAAACATTATTTCATGTTATCTCTATGTAAAGAGCGCAGAGAGACGAGTGGAAATACATTCAATATAAAATTAAAACTTGCTCGTTCTAAATTTAAAAAGACAGAAGTGTCCTTTTTCTTCCCACCGCCTGCTAGTACTGCGCAGACTCTCATGGAAATATCACTTCCCGCGCGTCCTCGAAACTATGCTGCTCCGAGCTCCAACCACTCAACCAGTTGGCATATCCCCAGCAAAACGTTGTTATCGTCTAGCAGCTGCAGCAATAAGCGAGATAGAGAGTACGGTGCCCCAAGTAAGCTAGAGAGAGATCAACAACACTGTCGCGGTGCCCCCACCTACTTTATCGACCTAGCTCTTCTGTTCGGCTCCTCGTTCGACTCCCGACCAGAATATTTCAACCAAGCGTTGCGTGCAAATACGAAGAATATTGACACCTGATCAACATGCAACAAGTGATTGTCCACTCTATTGGAAGACTGACAATAATATTATACACTCTGAAATAATAAGTAGGCCTACAGTTGCAGGCCTATATTTCCCATTTGTATCTAGGGCCTATATAGGTCTACTTCTACAAGCCAATGTAAAAATAGACACCAATTCATCAACTGACTGATTTTGTTTCGCAAATTAATATTTGTCTCTAGACTTGCTTAGTAAATGAATTTAAATTTAATAAAAGTTTTTTAATACTCAAATGTAAAGTGATGTTTTAATTTACTGATATATCATATAGGCACTCATATAATTATTCGTGAAAGGCATTGAAAAAGATTTCCATTTTTATTTTTTTAGCAATAGTCTTTTGATGATCTAACCATAAGTTGTAGATCATTGAAAATGGCATGAATTAGCAATATGGCATGCAAACACAATCCATTTGTGCTTCATAGTTCATTTTGATATGCGATAAATCGTTTTAACAAAATATAACGTTATAGTGAGTCAAGATTCAATAATTATAATGAAGGCCTATAACGTCTGGAATGAGAGTGGTGATGAGAAACCACTGCTTTTTTATACTAGGCAAGAAGACGCAGGATGTGCGTTGTACGATGAGCGAGATGTATATATAAAGTATAATCGAAAACTCTACAAACCTTGATCATTTGAAATGAACTTCATCCGATGTCAATGAATCTAGAAAGCCGTGACTTCGACAATGCAACATTTTTCACCTAATATTTCTATCTTTTCGATGCATAAAATACATTTATTATATTATTTTCTCCAAAACGGCTGGTCCGAATATCAAACCAAATTTTTATTCATGTATATTATTCTTGTGTTCACATTTGTGGAAAATTTGAATCATATTGAAGAGATTTTATTTTTCAATTTTTTCCGCTCAGCCAAATCTTATGGGGTTTTTAGAAACTTCTAAATGATGTTTCTCAAAAATGGTCCAACCGATTAGACCTCAAAACTATACAGTTCTAAGTTGGATAAGTTTGCATATAAAAAAAAAGTTTCATGACGATCGGTCAAACCCTGCGACCTATGCAGTGCTTACAAAAAAAAAAAAAAAAAAAAAAAAAAAAAAAACGCATAGACAAAGTTCCGTAAGAGTTCAGTGAAAATCTTCGCTACGCTCATCTAAATAATTCACGAGGATCGAAACATCAGGGCTAATATTTTCATAATATACGCATGGTATAGTATTTTCAAGGTACTTTTTGTAGCTGTTCGGTACCGGTGTCTCAACGTATATCCCACAGCCTACTATTTCGACATCAACGAATGAAGTGAAGGTAAATTCACCGTTACTTGGTGTGTACTGGTAGATGAGATGTCGTGTCTCCACGAGGGTACGAAGTTGGTGCGCCGTGCCAGTTACCGACGCTGGTGGCTCAGTCGGATCGATCTCTATGACGCGGAGGGTTGTTAACGCTAGGTAGGGCGAAAGGGAGGATGGGGGCGCCTTCTGTACTTTCGGAAAAACAGCGCCGCTGCGTGGAACTGGCGAATCACGAGCGAGCGTTGGAAACATACACGAGGGCAAAAAAGAAAAGAGTAACGCCACGGCGTGCAAACGAGATAAAATACGGCGTGGTAGGCGGTAGGAGGGGAGTGCAAATTATCCTCCACTCAGTCGTGATGAAAAACTCTTGAAAAACAACGTGGAAATTACAACAAAAAAAATAGAATGTACTGCGCACATTTTCAACAATGGACAAGCCCGGTAAAAGTAAATTCAAAAAGTTTTGACGACAAACGAAAGACATGCAACAGTTTATAATGGGGTGTAATTTTCATTCTGTATTTTAATTATTATTATATAAGATATGGTTTACTTATATGGTTCCCTTTTTAATAGAGAACGCCCCGCTTTGGGATACCGGTAGTCGACTTCAGTTATTGCGTTCATTGTTTACCATTCGAGTATTTTATAATCAATTATATCTATGACTACCAATAACGTAACGGGATAAGCAACATGGCGTAAGTTATATACTTTCAACATTGGACGTCTTCTCACCATGATGGAAGCAAAAAATGTGACGCGCTGAAGTGTACATTTTTGAGATTCGCAATTTCAAATCAAAACGTACGCATTCGGCTCGTATTTCAATGTAAAGTACATAGTTGAGTATTTGCATTGTTTCTGTTCTTTCTCGTAGATGTCAAGTAATTATCCAGTTATCAATTGGTAAATGTGGCAGTATGGCTCTTGACTAGGGGTCCAAATGCTCTTACACACGTATTTAAAATTTAGATTGGCTAATTCAAATGAAACGTATTCCAACGTTGCTTAATACAGTTGGGAAGAGCTGGATTCACAGAGTGCATTACACGTATTACTTTTATGAATCAATATATAATACTACCAGTAAATTGAGTAACATTGAGTATGACGGCATCCCTTTGATTCCCGCATGGTGCGAAAGGAAATTATCAAGTTGCTTATCCCGTTACGTTATTGGTAGTCATAGATTATATGTAGTCATTCGAAATTTAAAACACATCGGAATCGGAACCCTGAAAAATGACTAAATTTATTTCCCCAATTTTAGAGAAAACTGGAAATCATCAAAATTCGTATCAGTAACAGTGCAGTTGTAACTATGAGGATGTAGGGACTTGGTATGTAGGTATAGAAAGGAGAATGTGAGTATGCCAATATCACTGAATATGTAGGGAACCAAGTAAACCAATTAAAAATTGTATTGCAGGGCTGTTGATTGCGGTAGACCCCATTTTGATTGATTTTCATTTTATACCTCGTTGTTTTATACTGTATAATTAAGTTAGTGGGCACATGTTGAAATACATATATATTTGATATATTATAATTGTATATTTTACAATTGTTGGTGACAATTTTAAGCTGTAATAATATTGCAATTGCAAGCATTGGACGTTGGGTAAAATTATTGCATCGGAGGCAAAATAGAAAATCTGTTCTCGGATCGACACAAACTACCCGCGCAATCTCTCTGTGACGTCATCGAGCTTGTGTAACGAAGGCTGTGAAGAATAGTGACGAAGGCGGTATAGAGAGAGAGAGATGGCGGGGTGGAAGAGTTGAGAGCGACAGAGAGACGGGGGAGAGAGAGAGAGAGAGAGAGAGAGAGAGAGAGAGATTGAAGAGGAGGAGAGGGAGGGAGGGGGAGAGATGAAGAGAGAGAACGTGATAGTCATTCTGTGTGATGGAGTAAGAGAGTGGGAGGAAGAAAGAGAAAGATAATGAGAGAGGGAGGGAGATAGAGAGAGAGAGAAAACATGATAGTCAGTCTGTGTGATGGAGCAAGAGAGTGTAAGGGAGAGAGAGAGAGAGAGAGAGAGAGAGAGAGAGAGAGAGAGAGAGAGAGAGAAGTAGAGAAAGAGAGAAACAGGGATCCGAGGTCGAAGTCAAACCTAATACTAAAAGAGAACTTGCTGATGGAAAGCTATAGGCCTACTATAAAATGCTAGATTGCTATTGCTATACTATAGCTATAGTCAAAGATTGCATAGAATTCAGATGCATAGTTATTTATGTTCTACTGTACTAATATTTTAATTGCAATATCGACGTACCGGTATTGCATTTGGTTGAAATATCTATAAGTTAGTTATTATTGGAGTAATTTTCATCATTTTTATTCCGTTTTATTCTTGGTATAATTTTTATGTAGAGATAAAGAAAGATGAATTAAATTGTAAATATTCGACAGCATAGTAAGAAGTAAATAAGCCTAACGAAAGTGCACGTAACGATAAAGCCGTTTTAGCATATAGGCCTATTATATGTTTTTGGAGATGTGTATTCAAGTAGAATTTCAACACAGATCCAACGATTTCACCTGAATCGTTGTGATTCGTTTTTAGTACTATAACACAACTCATCTTCATTTTTTCTGCCAAACTGAGAAGGAAAATAACGAAATAATTTTAATTAATTTGCACCATTCTCCAGGAGAAACAAAATTGTGATCTTTTTACACTTCACGAGTTTCTAGATGTGATGCGTCAAAACTCCGTAGCGCTAGAGGTATAGTGGGCAGGGAGTGTGGTATTATCAAAAGCAGTTTCTTGGCCAGGAATATTTTGTGGGGTAGACTTACTCGTGAATGGAAAAATAAGTGTCAATTAGCGAAATATCAGTGTTTTCGTGATAACTTTTGAAAGGAATGAGATATCGAAATTATAATAAGGAGGAAACATAGATATTTGTAATACCGT
This sequence comes from Brachyptera putata, assembly GCA_907164805.1. Taxonomy (NCBI): domain Eukaryota; kingdom Metazoa; phylum Arthropoda; class Insecta; order Plecoptera; family Taeniopterygidae; genus Brachyptera; species Brachyptera putata. Next base: position 33,243,579 of record OU015462.1, read on the forward strand.
ACCTTAAGGATAGTATAAGCTATGTAACTATAATTGTCAAGCGTAGACTACTGAGATTTTTTTAGCCGTATATAGGCATACGCTTGACATTTATGCGATATGAGGTAAATAGGTTTCACTTATTGTTTCACTCCTTGAAGATATTAAATTAGGCCTATATGTGTTTCCTCCGGATTAGAATTGTAATATCTCATACCGTTCAAAAGTTATCACAAAAAGTTTCTACTTTCTGGATGAGTCTGAGACCATGCAGTCAGTACTCACTTTGGCACTTGTTGGCGCCAAAAGCAACTGCAAGGCAATATAAAAGCGTCCGCTCGTCGTCGTTACAATCGTTTCTAAAACTCGGGCGAGCGTGAGTTTTCCATGTGGTCGTGCACCTGTGGGAAACGACCTTGAAGGTCATTAAACTGTCTCCATATATAATATGAATTGAGAGAGACGAGCACGTAGGTCTTCTCTCGGCACCAACATTGGCATCGGTTTACATTCTTCTTGGTGTATTATGCATTATGCCAGCACGTTATTCGTTGCACTTGCTTGGCACGCTCCCGCCCCTCCTAGCTGTAACATGTTTCGCGCGTACTAACTGAACATAATTTTATTGCTTTATTGTTAAATATTTTACACTAAGTAGTTGATTATTTGAAAATCTCGTATAGCAAGAAACGGGAATTGGAAAATATTTTAATAGTCGCATTGAAATCATTGATAAAATATTTTGGTTGTATCATTGTATGGTTGTACCTTTTTTCCTTTTGTTAATTAATGAGAGCCTCTCTCCGTTACTCAATCAGTTGAGGCATCTAGAAACTGGCCTAAAAAATCAATCAATCAATAAACGTGACATTTTAGCAATCCTTAATTATTATATGAAACTTTTAAATTACTTTTAATTCAACTTTGAAGGTTGATGAAACACAAATAAACAAGCATAAAATTTAGTGAAAATAATTTCTACCCGCATTTACGTAATTTCTAGCCGACGTTGCCATTCGTTCTCCCGTCCACTGCGTTTAAAGGTTTGGTGCAGGGTTCGTTTAATCAATACGGCAACACTGTTCGTAACCATGGAAACCGTTGGTCAGTACATATCATGGCTTGCGTGCGACGTCTAAAATAGACTAATTACTTGATATTCCAATCTTACGTGCAGGATAATATGCAAATGAATGAAATAATAATAATAATAACAAAGATGTATTGCTGGGCAAAGTTTTATCCTTCAGGCAATTTAGATTGATTGTTTTAGTTTCACCAATAGACCTGTGAGATCAAAATTTCAATTCTGTTATATTTTAAAGATACATAAAAAAAAGTGCTGTATAAGTACATAATAATATAATATAATATATAGTACAGAAGTGTGCATGCAAAAGGTAATTGAATCAGTTATTAATTAATGTTGGTGGTATAGGGGCACGTCAACGACGTAGGTTTTTGTTTAGATCGATCTAGTGTTTGAATATCTAGATAAATATAAGTATAAGAAGAGAATACCGTAAATGTGTGCTATACTTCACCAATAAACTTCAATTAACCCAATAGTTGATTATAATAACTAGGAAAACGCCTTACATGCGTTGTGAGATGAGCTTAGAAGTATGGAAATGTAGAATTGAGAACATCTGGTCAGCTCAATGCACATATACAGGCCATGGATCACTTCAAAGGTTTAAAAACCGCGGCTGTCTGTTGGTATATAAACCTTGGTTTCCAAACAATTATACCAGTGCCTTCTTCATATCCATCACAGATTTTAAACGTTTTAATTTATTGGTGACACTTGTTGCTCACATTTAATAGTTTCTTAATTGCTTTCTTAATTGCTTTTATTGATGTGTGAAAAAGTACATTAAAAATGCGTTTTCTTCGTTATTTCACATCCGATTGTTCCATCAATCGCTTAAAATAGGTATGATAGATCTTTCCACATTTAGTATAAATTTGAGAGCTTTTGAAAAAAAAAATCCAAGTATTTCTCCCCTGGCCTATTCTTATGGGGACTTTCCATACTTTCCAATTTTTTTCCGGAAAAACCGTTTGACCGATTTTTCTGAAAAACAATCCCAACCTATTCTGGTATAACACCAATTCGTAAAAAAAGTTTCGAGTTGATTGAAACTTTTTCCTGACCTGTATGCCGCGTACAAAATTACACATAAAAAACAAAAAACAAAACAAAAAAAAACAAAAAAAACAAAAAAACATAAAAACCAAGCCCAAAATTTTTTGGTATGTGGAATGAATTTCTTCGCTACGCTCATCTAATAATATATTTTTTTAAATTCGTAATTCTTATAGCCATCCAACTAGGCGATGAACTTTAAGAGAATGACTAATTATTGTAAATATTCAAAATACTAATAGCTATACTCATTTCCAAAATATTTAATATCTACACTGAACATCAAGAATCAAATCAGAACCATATTTCAGAGCCAGCGTTATAGGCGCTGTACCTATTAGGGGCTAATTTATGAAAATTGAAATCTCTTATGTTAATCCTCTTGCTATCAACGACATGTATACGACAAGAAGTTGAATAATAATACTAAACTATATATATATATATATATATTGAGCGTTAGTAGTGGCCTTACAGAGTGAGAGTCCATGGGGCTTCAGAGTCCATGGGAGTCGATTTAGCGGAATATCAGTTTTTAGTACATTTGAACGGTATGAAATATCGAAATTCGGATAGAGAGGAAACAGATATTTTCAATGCCTTAATTCAATGCCTTGCTATAAATAATAAGTATTTGTCTCATATCGCCTAACTGTCACACGTCCACACGACTACAAAAATACTCTTGACAATGCGATTAATGATTATGAGATAAATAGTTATATAGCCTATTACACCACATTGAGGGTATTTAAAATATCTGTGTTTCCTCTCTATCAAAATTTCGTTACCTCACACACCATCGAAAAGTTATCACCGACAAACTGACATTCCGAAGCAAAATGTGTGAGCACAGAGATGAAATAGAAGAACGCATGGATTGGTTTTGCCATTGGTTTTGCCGGTTTTGCAATAGACCTTATCATATACTCATTTTCACACGAGCAGTCTTTCGGTTTCAGATTGAATTATTAAATAATGTAAAATTTAAAATGTAAAATTATTACAAGAAATTACTGTAATAAAATACATCTAATCATGCAATCAATTGTGCGAACCATGCGAACTGAGAATCTTTCAATTTGTATCAAAATATATCAACGTGGTGACAAGGTGTATTCTTATCTACATTTTCTACTTCACACCCCTTTACCAACTCATTTTGTAAGTCCGATGCGCGTCTTCTGAGAACGTCAATCGTGCTCATTCCAGTGTCTTATCGGCCACCTATGGAAACATAATGTTCAATAACGAGCACAATATTGTCCGGTATTGTCCGGGTATATATCAAATCTGCCAATTATGAATCAAGTAATTGGTATATAAGCATTCCGGAACATATCTATGTGAAACGATACAATTGTATGTGTCCCAAATTACTATAATGTATATATATATATATATATATATATATATATATATATATATATATATATATATATATATATATATATATATATATATATATATAAGTTATATATAGGCCTATATATATATTTTTTAATATTGCTTTACGACCCCACCAACAGATAGGTTATACGGGGGTACGAATGAGCGGATGATAATGAAACGATGAAATGTTGATAGGTGTAAGGAAGTTTACAAAAACCCATGCCTTATGCGGAACTCGAACCCACGCCCAACTTCAGGTTCTAACGCTATCTTGTAAGTTGTAACGCATATAGAATTCTTCTATACGTTGTCGTACACAGTCCTGTAATTTCGTATACTTGGTCTATTTGTGATACCCCAATCTAACCCACATAGACAACCTATTCCTAATCTGCCAAAATTCAAACGGTTTTCTGAACGGTTTGCCTTGTGACCATAGCTAAATACATATAACAGCTTTGCATGCTCAGCACTCATATCAAAGCCATATAATAGGCTTCTCCATAAGACAAGACACCTGTTGGTAAGACTGCAGTGACATGATACGGTGGAAAGGGTAAGTAGAAGGCCGTGAAGAGGGTGGGGGTGGGTGGGTTGGGGAAGGAGTTCAACAGTCCGGTGGGATGATACCCACCCGCCTATCTCCCTAGTGTTTGCCATTTCAACCACTCAACCCACTCCCGTCACCCCCCACTTATAAAGAGCTAAAGAGCAACAGGTAAACTGTGTTTATATACACTGATATGAATAAGGTATAACAATGGGATTATCTGCGAGCTTTCATATCAGAAGTCAAAATATCGATGAATATTGCTGATCAAGCGTGAAATAAACTGGCGGTATAAATGGTGATATCCTTCGTTTTAGGAATATGTGTTTCTGAGCGTTCATTCATAAATGCATACCCCATACACCAATGGTTGTAAAATTACTTTAAATCTATATTTGCATGTATGATGTGCAGTGTATAGGCATAGGGCCTATACTAACAATAAGTTATGCTTATAGTTCCATTTCTATATAAAAAAAGTAAAACATGTAACAACAGTCAATATTCAATGAAATTTTGAAAATCGACAAGAAGTAGGCCTACATTACCATGTAATAGCTGTAACTATAATGAAGTCCTGATGATTATTAACGATTTTCCTGATATTTTCAGGAAATGTACGTGAGTACTGTGGAGGCGCATAAGGAATGTAGGCCTACACATATTCATATATTATATCTCCTCCTCAGAATTCCAAACTGCGTATTGTGCACCTATTCTATTCAAGGTAACTCCTTATGCTTACACATATAAATAAGGATATGGTCATACAGATGTGCACCACGTTTTTATTCTCATTGCGTGTAATCAGTTCCGGGCAAATGTCTCGTATCCTCTATACTCTCCTTATTTATATCCAGGCACTATATAATCCGATATAAAATAACCTGTAAACGTCCACAGTTCTATATACAGTACTATATACAACTCTTCGCTGTAACTATACATACACCTCCTTCCTCGTATACAAATATTTCAAAACTTCTAAACCCGCCTTTGTTATATGATTCTTCTGAACTGGTAAGTATATAAAGCAACAATTCCTGCACAGAATATAGAAGGTTAATTTGTTTGATCTTTCCATGGAGCGAAGAAGCAGCATCCGAATCTTGTTTCGAACTATAATATACAACTGGACCTATACAAGTAGTTTGATGTGGAAGACTGGGGGTTGTTCTGCGCAACCTGAATTAATCTCAATCAACAACTTGACCTATATCCAAACTAAATCTAACCAAACCTAACAGTTATACCAATGTTTCTGCCGTAAAATAGGGTAAAACAGGTATTTTGTTAATAGCCAATAAGCTTTGAAAAATATCACTTTTTTGGTGATAGCTTTTTTTTTTTTAATGTTGCTTAACGACCCCACCAACAGCTAGGTTATACGGGGGTACGAATGAGCGGATGATAATGAAACTATGAAGAGATGATGGATGAAAGGACGTTTACAAAAACCCATGCCTTATGCGGGACTCGAACCCACGCCCAACGGTGACTTCAGTTACTACCGCTAGCGATAATTGACTTGGCCACCGGGGCGGCTGGTGATAGCTTTCGGGCAGTATATCTCTACGAGATATAGGCCTATCGATTTCTAATACAGAAGAAACTTGTATCGCTCTAATACCGTCAGAATGATGGGAATTACATTATTATACATTCCATTCTCTATATTTTGGATTCTAAATTTTCTCCATGGATTCTAACATTTTTAAAGGTATAGCAAAAAAAATGTTTTCGTTTTTAGCTGTTGTATCTGCGGAAATTATAAGTTGTAGGCCTAAGTCGAATAGTTTTTCTTCATACCGTCTTGACAGTATTACAAATATCCTTGTATTTTATGTATTGGAATTTTGATATCTGTTAACTTTCAAATGTATCACCAAATATCTGATTTTTCGCTAAATCGACTCCCATGCGCCCTTAATTTAGGTTCAGATATATTATTATATGGTTTCGTAAGAAATGTAAGTTGATTAACAACCACATTGACTACCATTATCATGATGGTAATATCTGTGAATCCGTTAGTTGTAGAGTCTGTATTGACAAGGACTATTTTGCCGACCGGTGAGTATTTTTCCAAACCCACGCGAGCGTTGTTTTTTCGCGTTTATTGCATGACCTGAATTAATGATAATTGACAAACCTAACCATCCTCACCTAACCACCTTAACCTTAATCAATTTAATCTAACCTAAAACCAACTAACTTGAAACTAATCTAGCCTATAACCAACAGTTGATATTTAAAAATATTAAGCAACAGGAGAAACAATGAAGCAACAGATTAATAGTAAAAGTTATGTCATAGTCATCTCATACAAAAAGAATTGTTGAAGGCACCACTTTTATTTCAAACACAAAAATAGACTGCTGAAGATTTGAAACATGATATATAACAATAGTATTGAAAATAATAATAACCTTGATTCTTATCTTCTTTGGCTAACTGCACGAAGAAAAATATACCTCAAGTGTTTATGAAAAAAATGATATTCATTCTATATTTTATTTGATTGATGGGAATATTATGAATTTGAAAGCTTTAGAAACATTTTTGTTTTGAAGTATTTTCGTTGCTTAACGACCCCACCAACAGCTGGGTTATACGGGAAGGAATTTTCCCACTGGGTTATTCTTATGGGGATTTTCCGAACTTTACATTTTTTTTTCCGGAAAAACCGTTCGACCGATTTTTCTGAAAAACAATCTCAACCTATTCTGGTGCGACACCAATATGTAGAAAAAGTTTCGAGTTGATTGATCTTTTTTCCTGACCTGTATCACTATCCCTGTATGCCGCGTACAAAATTACACACACACACACACACACACACACACACACAAAAAAAACATAAAAACCAATCCCAAAATTGTTCGGTATAGGGAATGAAAATCTTCGCTACGCTCATCTAACTAGGAAAACGCCTTATATGCGTTGTGAGATGAGCTTAGAAGTATGGAAATGTAGAATTAAGAACATTTGCTCAGCTCAATGTACATATACAGACCGTGGATCACTTCAAAGGTTTAAAAACCGTGGCTGTCTGTTGGTATATGGACCTTGGTTTCCCAACAATGGTACCAGTGCCTTCTTCATATCCATCACAGATTTTAATCGTTTCAATTTATTGGTGACACTTGTTGCTCACATTTAATAGTTCCTTTAATTGCTTTCTTAATTGCTTTTATTGATGTGTAAAAAAGTACATTAAAAATGCGTTTTCTTCGTTATTTCACATCCGATTGTTCCATAAATCGCTTAAAATATGTATGATAGTTCTTCTCACATTCAGTATAAATTTGAGAGCTTTTGGAAAATGTTGGTTTTCCAAGTATTTCTCCCCCGGCCTATTCTTATGGGGAATTTCCATACTTTCCAAATTTTTTCCGGAAAAACCGTTTGACCGATTTTTCTGAAAAACAATCCCAACCTAAACAAAAACAAAAAAAACATAAAAACCAAGCCCAAAATGTTTCGGTATATGGAATGAAAATCTTCGCTACGCTCATCTAATAAAGTTTTTAGAGGCATTATTCCAAGTTTTCTCAGAGATTGAATGCAGGAATAAGGTGAGGATATCGCGTGATCTAAATGCGTATTGCTCCAATAAAATGCACTGAATGCTGTTTTATCAGTTCATCCTAATGCATGGTCTACTCTATGGTGTGGTGTGTCTAACAATGGATACCTGTTGTTCGTATGAGTTGTAGGTTGTAGGTCGTGGCAATAGCTGGGAGGAATGTAAGCGTGTGAGAGGGCATACACATGGCAACACTGTTTAATAGCCCAAGGAACGTCGACTGTTCATCAACAATGATGGAGGGGAAATTAACAATGTCTGCAATGAGGCTGCTCACTATTTTCTTAACGAATATATAATTTAATTTAACTCAATTTTGATTAAGGAACTTATAATAACTGTATTATTATTAAATTGATTTACAATTAGATGCGCGTAGCGAAGATTTTCATTCCATATATCAAAAAAAAATGGGCTTGTTTTTTTTTTAATTTTTTTAATTTTTTGTGTGTAATTTTGTACGCGGCATGCCGTCAGGAAAAATAAACAATCATCTCGAAACTTTTTTTCCAAATTGGTGTTATACCAGAATAGGTTGGGATTGTTTTTCAGAAAAATCGGTCAAACGGTTTTTCCGGAAACAATTTGGAAAGTATGGAAATTCTCCATAAGAATAGGCCGGGGGAGAAATACTTGGAAAACCAACATTTTCCAATAGCTCTCAAATTTATATTGAATGTGGAAAGAACTACCATACATATCTTAAGCGCGATGTATAGAAAAATCAGATGTGAAATAACGAAGAAAACGCATTTTTAATGTAATTTTATACACATCAATAAAAGCTACTAGGAAAACGCCTTATATGCGTTGTGAGATGAGCTTAGAAGTATAGTATGGAAATGTAGAATAAAGAACATTTGGTCAGCTCAATGTAGCCTACATATACAGGCCATGGATCACTTCAAAGCTTTAAAAACCGCGGCTGTCTGTTGGTATTTAATTATAAACCTTGGTTTCCAAACAATTATACCAGTGCCTTCTTCATATCCATCACAGATTTTAAACGATTTAATTTATTGGTGACACTTGTTGCTCACATTTAATAGTTTCTTAATTGCTTTTATTGATGTGTAAAAAAGTAAATTAAAAATGCGTTTTCTTCGTTATTTCACATCCGATTGTTCCATAAATCGCTTAAAATAGGTATGATAGATCTTTCCACATTCAGTATGAATTTGAGTGCTTTTGAAAAAAAAATCCAAGTATTTCTCCCCTGGCCTATTCTTATGGGGAATTTCCATACTTTCCAATTATTTTCCGGAAAAACCGTCCGACCGATTTTTCTGATTAACAATCCCAACCTATTCTGGTATAACACCAATTCGTAAAAAAAGTTTCGCGTTGATTGAAACTTTTTCCTGACTTGTATGCCGCGTACAAAATTACACAAAAAAAAAAAAAAAAAAAAAAAAAAAAGACCAAAATTTTTCGGTATACGGAATGAAAATCTTCGCTACGCTCATCTAATAAGAAAGCAATTTAAAGGAACTATTAAATGTGAGCAACAAGTGTCACCAATAAATTGAAACGATTAAAATCTGTGATGGATATCAAGAAAGCACTGGTACCATTGTTGGGAAACCAAGGTCCATATACCAACAGACAGCCGCGGTTTTTAAACCTTTGAAGTGATCCATGGCCTGTATATGTACATTGAGCTGACCAAATGTTCTTAATTCTACATTTCCATACTTCTACGCTCATCTCACAACGCATATAAGGCGTTTTCCTAGTTAAAAGAAATTAGAAGAAATATTTCAGTTTCATATAGGTCATAAACACAAATTAGAATTTTAAAAGTTTTTGTTAATTGCCAGTGATGAAGTTTGGCATGATATGATTCATGAAATTCCATAATATTCTAAGGGTGGAATGATTTGAGTCTTATTTATTAATTACAAACTTATTGCCTTCGTATAGTGATCGTGTATTATGTTTGTATATTTTTTACCGTGATTAGTTTGCAGGTCTAAATTACCACTCATTAATATTCTGAAAAAAAATATATTTGCAATGTTAGACCAGGAAAACGCAGCATATGCGTTGTAAGATTAGCAATATAGAGCTATTCATTTGAAAATGTAACGAAAAGCTCCTCGATTTTTAACCATTGATACACAGTCCTTTTTCTACTTGTTTCTTGTTTGAAATCGTTTAACTTTTCAATTGGTTTCACCTTATATTTACCTTATAATGGGCTTTTAATTGATCTGAACAAAATAAATTATAGTTATTTTCTACGAAACGGCTGATCCGATTTATTCAAAATTTTGGAAAATGTGTAGGTATATATTAAAATTCTGTAAAAATCTGAATATATTCGGAAGAAATATTTTTTCATTTTTTCTCTCTGGGGTTTTCTTACGAGATTTTACAAAATCTAGAAATGTATTTTCTCAAAAGTGGTGCAACCGATTGCGCCCCAAGATTACCCAGAATCGAGTTACATAATGACACATTTGTGTGCCAACTGCCAAGTTTCAACAAAATATTATGAAAATATGTAGTTTCGCTGGACCTGTGGAGCGTGAACAGAAAAAATGTCGTTTATTTGAATACAGTAAAATTGAGTCTTCGCTTCGCTCATCCATTGGCATTCTGACATTTCAGATTTGATGTATTAGGTTTGCTATTTTGTTGTTATGAAATTTTCATTGACCGAGTAATTTTTCCTGTCTGACAATACTCGGGTAATGATCACTTTCAGAAACAGAAGAGACAGAATATAATTATCAGTAGAATTATATAACATTTGTAAATTATATAGAATTAGGTAAAAAATTTAACTTGCTAACGAAGTATATTCTAGTAAATTAGATTCCCATCAACTTATTTCAGAATCCAAAAAGTAACAAGAGGAAAGCGCGGTTTTGGTTGTCAATTGATATACTAGGAAAACGCCTTATATGCGTTGTGAGATGAGCTTAGAAGTATGAAAATGTAGAATTAAGAACATTTGGTCAGCTCAATGTACATATACAGGCCATGGATCACTTCAAAAGTTTAAAAACCGCGGCTGTCTGTTGGTATATAAACCTTGGTTTCCAAACAATTATACCAGTGCCTTCTTCATATCCATCACAGATTTTAAACGTTTTAATTTATTGGTGACACTTGTTGCTCACATTTAATAGTTTCTCAATTGCTTTCTTAATTGCTTTTATTGATGTGTAAAAAAGTACATTAAGAATGTTTTTTCTTCGTTGTTTCACATCCGATTGTCTCACAAATCACTTAAAATATGTATGATAGATCTTTTCACATTTAGTATAAATTTGAGAGCTTTTGGAAAATTTTGGTTTTCCAAGTATTTCTCCCCGGCCTATTCTTATGGGGAATATCCATACTTTCCAAATTTTTTCCGGAGACACCGTTTGATCGATTTTTCTGAAAAACAATCCCAACCCATTCTGGTATAACACCAATTTAGGAAAAAAGTTTCGAGTTGATTGAAACTTTTTCCTGACCTGTATGCCGCGTACAAAATTACACACACACACACACACACAAAAAAAAAAAACATAAAGACCAAGCCCAAAATTTTTCGGTATATGGAATGAAAATCTTCGCTACGCTCATCTAACTAGGAAAACGCCTTATATGCGTTGTGAGATGAGCTTAGAAGTATGGATATGTAGAATTAAGAACATTTTGTTAGCTCAATGTACATATACAGGCCATGAATCACTTCAAAAGTTAAAAAACCGCGGCTGCCTGTTGGTATATGGACCTTGGTTTCCAAACAATTGTACCAGTGCCTTCTTCATATCCATCTCAGATTTTAAACGTTTTAATTTATTGGTGACACTTGTTGCTCACATTTAATAGTTTCTTAATTGCTTTCTTAATTGCTTTTATGATGTGTAAAAAAGTACATTAAAAATGAGTTTTCTTCGTTGTTTCACATCCGATTGTCTCACAAATCGCTTAAAATATGTATGATAGATCTCTCCACATTCAGTATGAATTTGAGAGCTTTTGGAAAATTTTGGTTTTCCAAGTATTTCTCCCCGGCCTATTCTTATGGGGAATTTCCATACTTTCCAATTTTTTTCCGGAGACACCGTTTGACCGATTTTTCTGAAAAACAATCCCAACCTATTCTGGTATAACACCAATTTAGGAAAAAAGTTTCGAGTTGATTGAAACTTTTTCCTGACCTGTATGCCGCGTACAAAATTACACACAAAAAACAAACAAAAAAAACAAACATAAAAACCAAGCCCAAATTTTTTCGGTGTATGGAGTGAAAATCTTCGCTACGCTCATCTAATAATACTGACTCTAATTTGTTAAAATAGTCGCCATTTTATAAATTACAACGATGATAACTAAATTTATGCAAACGCAGTACATGTGCGTTGTAAGAAAAGTGAAATTTGTGTGTAATTTAATATGGTTTTAGAACATTGCCATGCAGTCCTGCAAACTTACTGCACTTATTGCCTTACTTTGCAACTCGAATTTATTGTATCGGTTTTCATTTTGATGGATTTTTTGAATAATAGAAAAAACATAACTCTTATTTTCTCTTCAAAACGGACTCATAGTTCAGCGTTGAACAACTTGCAACACGCACTTGCAACACGCGTTGACCAATCAGCGAGCGAGTTTCTGGCGTGATCGCAACTCAGCGTTGTATGGTGTAGCTTCGTTGAAAGATAAATTCGGTCACTTCCATTTTACTTATCGATAAAGATCGGGTTTCGTTATTAGGTTGTATTTTTCGTAATTTTGTACGCCGCATACAGGTCAGGAAAAGGAACCAATCGACTTGGAACATTTTTTGAACATTGGTGTCATACAGAATAGGTGGGGATTGTTTCTGAGCAAAATCGGTTTAACGGGGTTCTCGGAAAAAATCGAAAACTTTGAAAAATCCCCATATTTATTGCATTATTCAAGGGTAATATTTCAATTTTTCAATGTTATGCGTGGGACTAATAAGTCCTGTTCCAAGCACTGCTCTAATAAGTAGGCCTACTGTACATATTTCTAGTAAGTTTGAAGAAATTTGGGTTAATTATTTTTGAGAAAATGAAAATGACTAATTTGAGATAAAGGTTTGTCAATGAAAATCTACATGCTGCAAGACTGTGAGTCATACTTACTAGGAAAACGCAGAATGTGCGTTGTGAGATGAGCGTAGAAGTATGGAAATCTGGGATTCAAAAATATTCTGTCAGCCCAATTTTCATCCATAGACCTTGGATTACTTCAAACTATCAAAAACCCTACGTGTAACTTGTTGCTATTTATAGAGCAACCGGTCGCATATACACTTTGCATTACAGTTTTGATCCTGATATTCGATGAACTGTATACTTTTATTGCGTTTTCTTCGTTGTATATCTCATCAGATTGTTGTACAAATTATTGAAAATTAGTATGATATAGTTGTTTTCATATTCTGTATGAATTTGAAAGCTTTTGAAAATTTTTCGTTTTTCAAGTATTTTCCCCCTGGGTTGTTCTGATGGGGATTTTCCAAACTTTCCTATTTGTTTCCCGGTAAAACCGTTCAACCGATTTTTCTGAAAAACAATCCCAACCTATTCTGGTGTGATACCAATATTCAAAAAGAGTTTGCAGTCGATTGGTCACTAATTTGTACAACAATCGGATAAGACATAACGAAGAAAACGCAATAAAAGTAAACACTTCATCAAATATCAGGATCAAAACATGTAATGCAAAGTGTATATGCGACAGCTAGGTTGCTCTATAAATAACAAGAAGTTGCAGGTAAGGTTTTTCAACGTTTGATGTAATCCAAAGTCTGTAGAACTGTTAATAAAGAATGTGACAATATCCCATTTGTAAAAGGTATTAGGATTCCATAAAATAAAATCAGAGACTGTAAGCTTAGTTATAGAAGATGATAATGTACACGTCACACGTGTCAAAGAAGATAGATGGTCTAACCCCCAAATCATTGGATGGATTTCTCCATTTCCATGGTATAGAGTTTTTAATTGTTTTTGAATATTTAATTCCCCAGGGTAAGAGTTTCAGTGGAATAAAATTTGCGTGGGCTAGAGTTTCAATACAGTTATTTGATTATACGGGAAAAGAGTTTCATTAGAGACGACCTATACACAGGACTTACATACACATACAGACTTACACATACAGGAGATGACTGTAGCGAAACAGGCAATCCGTAGTTACAACAATCAAATGAAAATGCAAATTAATTGTATCAAAAAAAATCACCTTATAAACAGGGGCTATATATTATTTTCCGCTTAAAAAAGTGTTCACACAATCGAAGTATATATTCGGGCGAATAAGGGCTTTGATCTGACATTCGAGTGAGGCGGTGATTTGCATACAGATAATTGTAAATAAAAATCAAATATATATATCTACTATTTTCCGCAATAGGGGTTTCGAGCCCCAACAGCTGGAGACGGAAGATTTCAAGCCCTTCATTGTCCTTTGACCATCTTGAAGCATATTTAGCATAAGTTTGCGTGCATTCTGACGAAAGTATAAGTGAATTATGAGGGTGTCAAGGCTTATAGATCGGGGGAGGACGGGAGGGGTCAGCTACATTAGTATGTGTTGGGGGTCATTTTCCTCCCCCCCCCCCCCCCCTCCCCTTCTTACGCGCCTGGTATTGAAGAGATATTATACTTCACACAACATGCACGATCATATTATGACGATTTGTAGGTGGATCAATTAACACGCACACGGAGCATATAAACTTGTATTTATTTATTTTCAATATATTTTATTTATCTTTACCAAATGATTTTATAATAATAAATATATAGTAGGCCTATAACTTAATTATATAAATACATACAAGTTAATGTCCTATGCTTGCGTGTTAATTTAATCAAATCTACAAATCGTCATCGGAACTATTTGAACTAATTGACAGATACATAAGCCTATAAGTACTCTATAAATGTAAATTAATTATTTACTTCAATAGAAGGTTTGAATAACGATTGTGATAATCCTTTATCTAAATTCATCTTGGAAAAAAGTCGACGTCCTATACTTTTGATTTCAATCAAATCAAGAGTACAAAAGACCGTGTTCGTTTAAAGATGAATTTAAATAGTTAATAATCAAAATCGTTATTCAAACCTTTCAAATTGAAGCCTAAACAATCAATTCACGTATAGAATATTCATTTATATCAATTGTTTTTTATATTTATACTTATATTTGTACGGTAGACCTACTATCAATTAGAAAGATATGGACCGGTATAGAATAACCCATTGTATACATGCATTATAGAATACAATTGCATACACATTTTTGTACGATCCCTACTATAAAAGAAATTAATATTAAATATCCCCCTGTAGATTGGAGCATTTACGAAAGAAATACTACCTAGTATATCTATTGTCTTTATAATAGACGAAGCCTATATTGAAATTAGTTACATGACAATACTTACTACAGTAAAGTAGGCCTATAGTGTATTAAACTCAATGGTACAGTCTTGATATGGTGTACTTGGAACGGATGTGCTTGAACCTGCACGATACAATTTTCTAATAATTGTTCAGGGACATTTTCGATTGAAATAATTCCCAACATCGGATTCATGTATACTGCTGTACTTCTAGTATTCTGCAGAATTTCTTTCTATAGTGAAGCTATTCCAAACTTGCTCTATATTGAAAACACAAATACCGAGATTCGGAACTATACGGACTCGGCCTAGATTATTATATTAATAGGTTAATTTAACAGGTATATATTGAGGGAGAATTGAGAGTGGCGTTTTTATTTCACTTTCTTTGGTTCACTTCTCATTTCTTTTTTCTCATCTTCAACTATTTAATCTTCAAACTTATTATCATTTGTATTTTTGTTTCAATACCGGTAACGTTCTTTTTTTTAAATCGTCGACTTTTATACCTAGATATAAGTTAATAATTTTACATAAGTAATTTTTGTAATTCAATTGTAATTTTGTATAGATTATCAAGCTGGATCCTTGTGGTCAATCACATTTGAGTGAACAGCTGACAATAAAATTGGAAATTGTTATTCTCTCGGTAGGCTACTTTTCTTCTTTATGCCCGCTTCCTCCATAAGCTTGAAACATCCACAGAGGTTGACAACTATGACAAAGTAGGTATACATGATCATGCGCAAAATGATCTCCCTGTCGAAGCGCCTTAAATCCTAATAATCAATCAACAATTCACAAGCTACGTCGTTATTGATATGGTTAGGTTCAAATAGAAATAGCATTCAAATATAAATCGGAGGAACCTAAAAACCGTCAACTAAAAAGTCATGGTTACGGAATAATATATATACTTTGGAGGTTGGGTTTCCTCGAGCAGCTACCCCTTTCCTAAATCACAGCATTCTTTTCAATAGGAATGCCTAAACCCATGTCACGCATCTGAGTACGCATAAGTCCAGTATACGCTACTCAGCGTCCTCTTATAAATCTGTGCGGGTGTCAACAATCCCGATAGCGTATCTCTTTTCGAAATACTGATTGATTAATGAATAATGACCAATTTTATTTTAAAACCTTGACTATTTTACTCAAGTTGTCGAGTGTTTTACATTGTTGCATTGTCTTCAAAGATGTTTACATATTTTCAAAGAGCGTCAGTTTTTTTAAATCTTTACATATTTCGAGTAATTTTTCTATTTTCAAGTGGATATAGTAACCATATTCTAAAATTCTACTATTTTATTGTTATTGACTAATTGTATTTTCTTATATTGCTATATTTTTTTACATTTATTAAGTACTTCAAATTCATTGAAGACTAAAAACTATAGTAAGATCTAAACATTCTGAATAACCTTGGGCACATTGTTATCATTTTTCTCAGCATAATGTGTCTGATAAGGGTTGACTTAATAGGCCTATATGATTAGAGTAATACGAGTCTGGATTCGAACTCCGATATCAACTTGACAGTGTCTCCTCCATTATTTCTGTTCCTTTTATTTATGCTCTCTGGTCGCAGCAGAGTGGCCAACATCGAAGCGAAGGTGGACTACTTGGGATAACATGAGTCAGTATGAACGAACGAGCGACGAACGTTCTCTTTAGAAGGCTGTATAAGGGGAAATGTTAGTATAGTTCGTTACTGAAATACCACGGACATAGCTTTCACACTTTTGTCGTCGAAATGAGGTTATGAAATCGTCAAAAGTCATAAAATTGGAATTTACTTTTAAATGTAAAATGTGGAGAACGTAGCGTATTGAACACGCTCGAATGAAGTTGAATGACTTGTAGAATCAATGTGTGAAGTTTATATATATGCACGTAGAGTTTTCGTGGTTTCCAATACTAAATCTCGTTAACTCATAGGTTGTATCCACTTAATCTCGGATTAAATTAAATTAAATAGGAATCAGTTTTCAGCAAACTCGTACTTGTTAGTTCTAATACGTTTCAATTGTATGCTTTCGAATGTTTTAGTTCGTTTTTGGATTTACGTCAACCATGATAGATTTTTAATGATTTAAACATGGTACCTATTTAATATTTATACGTTTTTCACACAAATTTTGCGTCCCATTTTTTTCACACTAGGCCTAGCTAGAGTACGTTATACACCGACCTGCAATGTAATATAAATTATATAACTATTAAGGAAATGAATCAAATTTGTTAAAGGACTATATCAATAAGGACTATATATTAATTTGTATACCGTCACGATGTATATATAATATATACATCGTGACGGTATACAAATTTGATATACTGGTTCTATAATACAATAATAAATGATACTTTGGTATACTTTTGGTCTATACTAATACTTTTATTTTGAATTTATCAATGTAGAAAAGACTGACATATTTTTAAAAAAGTATAGGTATCACCATGAAAATGCATCTAGGGTTAATATGATTTTTATAATATTTTGTTTCCCATTATATATTATGTTGATTTATCAGACTTATATAATGATAAGTTGCCTTGCTGATTTACTAGTCATATTGTATAATAGGCCTATAGCTCGACACTCTATTGCTGAAAAACACTGCAAACTCGAATGAAATGTATTGTAAAAAATTTGTAATAAATGTAAGGTGTCTGAAGTTGTGTTTAGATGATGAAAATAGTTATACTATTTGAACTTCCAAGTTGATAGACTTGATTTACGTCCTATTTGTCAGTATGAACTTTGAATCTTTCCAGCATTCAGTATGAGTACAGCGACTAAAAATAGTATTTCCAACCGACCTGCCCTCTATTGATATCTTTTTGGAGCTCAACATTTTTATTCATCTCAATCTTATATAAATGGAATGGATCATAGATTTATTTGTATGTTACAGTACTATACATACATGAACATATCTTGCGACTTAAATATTCAAGGCTGTCGTACTATCTCCCCTACAGTAAAAACATCGCACTACTACAATTTCACCGAGCTTATGTGGAACATAGTATACCTATCCAGTCATTGGGCGATTATGTGAGTCACAGGAAGGGTGGGCGGCCCTTTGGTTGGTTGAGAGTGGCATGGAAGGGAGTGGGTTGGGGGGGATAGGGTGATGAAACTTTGGGGGGAAAGGGCTCTCTCCCTTCTGCTATCATTCTACTCGTTCCCCTTCTCGCAAAGGGACAGCTAGAACTGCAGCTGCGCGTTTTGAAAGTTACTAGCTCTCCCCGCTTGCTCCCTTCCCCGACCCACACCCCTTTCCCCCTTACAAGCCATAAACCCCAAACTCTAACCTAACCTCACTTTCATCAGGGTAAAAACGCTTCTAAGTTGGTACGAATGGCACACGTGACTAAGAGAAAGACATGGATGTCACACAAATTGACAGAATGCAATCTCTCATTGGATGGGAATCATAAAAAAGTACAGATATCAGAACAAGGATTTTAAGGTTATATTGTGAAGGAATACATCCATTCTAGTAATACTGCTTCGTTTTGTTGCGTCATTTTAGAATTGAAAGAGGAAAAGAAGATACTTTTCTAGAATCAATTAGAATGACATATATAAATTTTCTACATTGCATGTATAATTCAATATCAAAATTGATGACTTTCCTAATAGATGGATTTTAAAATATATCTCGCAGAAAACTATCGTAGATTTTTTATTTGTTATTTTGATACTCATAAACATTACGGTAAACATTACGGTCAAGACATCTAGATAGCAATGGAATTATTATTTGAAAAGTATTTTCAGTTTTTCGGAAGCGTGAATAAGACAAATATAAAAAAATACAATAACAATATACAATGCTAAGCATTCACTTGAAATTACTTGTTTTTTTCAGAACAATTTGTAAGAAGTATTAAAATTTAACTTTGTAACTTTGTATGAAAGTGGTTAATATTCAGTATAATATCACCCTGATTTAATCGTAGGCAACCTTTCACTTTCATGGATACGTTTATATTATATTTAGGCCTATTGTGTTGAAATATAAATGATAAAAACTATACAATTACGAATTTTCGCTTAATTATAGATGTCAATTGTAAATTTTGAAAAATCATCTATATTGTTCAGTATATTTTAACCAACGACAAATTGAAAAGTGAAAAATGTACGTGTGAAATAAACTCAGTTTAAATTATTTTTTAAATTTTCTCTATCAGTTTTAAATAATTTAGTATTTAAAATTGGAAGAATGTACATTTAAGTGCACGTTATGAATATTTAAATATGTTTCCACTAACAAAATAATCAGATAACATATTATAATTTACAGCCAGACATGTTCTTAAAGGTTTTGCGATCAAGGTTTTTCGGATCAAATGGTATGGAGAAAAATCATTTAAAAATGAATCCAAGTTGGAGTACCCAGCAAGATGACAATTTAACACTTTTCCCAATACAAAGTACTAAACTTGTAAGCCTACTAAATTATATTATATTTATGATTACAATAGAACGAGTAAAGGACGAACATTATTATGTCTACAAGTATAGTTAAAGACGAGGTGTCAATCAATTATTCTACATACACATTTTTGGGGTAATTTTTGTGGAAATCATGATGTTCAAAGGGCATCAGTCACATCACAACCCTGAACTGGATTCTAACGGATAACGACGATATGAATTTCCCTTATTCTGAGAGCAAACTAAAATTCATCATCTCAATTTCACAAATTATAAGATGAGCGTAGCAAAGATATTCATTCCATTGACCGGAAAAATTTGGGCTTGGTTTTTATTTATTTATTTTTTTTTTTTTTGGGTGTAATTTTGTACGCGGCGTACAGGTCAGGAAAAGAAACAATCAACTCGGCACTTTTTCTACATATTGGTGTCACACCAGAATAGGTTGGGATTGTTTTTCAGAAAAATCGGTCATTCGGTTTTTCCGGAAAAAATTTGGCAAGTATGGAAAATCCCTATAAGAATAAGCCAGGGGAGAAATACTTGAAATCCAAACATTTCCAAAAGCTCTAAAATTTCTACCTAATGTAGTAACAACCATCGTACACATTTTCAGCGATTTATAGAACAATCGAATGTGTAGTAACGAAGAAAACGCATTTTCAAAGTAATTTTTTCCACATCAATAAAAGCTATAAGAAAGCAATTAAAGAAATTATTAAATGTGAGCAACAAGTGTCACCAATAAATTAAAAAGATTAAAATCTGTGATGGATATCAAGAAGGCACTGGTACCATTGTTGGGAAACCAAGGTCCATATACCAACAGACAGCCGCGGTTTTTAAACCTTTGAACTAGAAGTGATTGACTTGACCAAATGTTCTTAATTCTACATTTCCATACTTATAAGCTTATCTCACAACGCATATACGGCGTTTTCCTAGTTAACTTATTGGTCCTCCAGTGCCCGGCCCTTTTTATGAGTCGTGACGTAGACATTATTCGAGCTTGTTTACGTTTCTATGCAGCATCGGTAGGCTTATTTCGTGACTCATGTGACTTTTGGAGGACCAGAATATTAATTGTGATTTATGAAATTGAGATGAAGATTTCTAATTTTCTCTCAAATAAGGGAGGTCAATATCGTCGCTACTCATTATAATCTAGTTTCGGGGTTGTGATGTCCTTTAAGGCTATTGCGACCCGAATATGAGGTATTTGATATTGGATGATATCGTCGCACACAATGTGACGAAATCGCTCGTATCAAATACCTCAAAAGAGTACCTTTTGTAAGTACATCTTAAGCCCTATTTCAGATAACTGAAGAGGTACCCTCTTCAGTTATTTGAAAAATGTTTCCGTTTAGTTTGAATTTCATCATTTAATTAATTAGGCTGGTCAGGATCACTTGTTATAGAACGTTGTCTAATGCTCTGCTGTGAAAATTGTGCTTGTTTCTGACTTCTGAAAAAAAGCTCAGGTTCTCGACGTTTTGATGAACTTTGTTCATCATCTTCAGGAGAGTCGTTCTGCATCGGTTGACGCCGATTGATATTATAAATAATTGAACAAGTGGTTAGTAAAACGGGAGTATAGGAAGACAAGAGTTCTGTTTAACGTGTCCGCATGCTTGTGATTTACCGATGTCACGTGCACGTGTGACCTTGTCAAGCGAGAGAGACTTTATAAACACCTTGGTTTGCATTAAGTGTGCGTGTCAGATCCACACACACACACACACACGCACGTTTTCCAGAGTACTACCTTATTTGGGAATTGCTGCTATTCACCTTTAATCAATCAATTATGTTATTAGATATAATGTATTTTACAACTTTGTCTATACCTATTGCATATATAAATGTACTTTGATATACGTAGCTCCACAAAATAATAATGATGCTTAAAGTTGATTTCTATTCACGTATAATAATTTTTATTTAATACATATAGGCATATATATATATATATATATATATATATATATATATATATATATATATATATATATATATATATATATATTTATATATATATAATATATATATTTTTTTTAGCAATAATAATTAAAATACTCTACCGGTAGTAGGCCCTTGATAAAGGATGAGGTATACGAAAATGTAGTTTTCTGTTTGCAAGGGCTCATTGCGTTGATTTTTTCATCAATTGTCACCATGGACTTAAGCTATAAGGTCAACTTCACTAAATGGTCCACATACACTATACTGAGTTCAAATTATTATTATATTCAATTTGTATTTCCTCTAGATTAGTTATAATTGAATCTTATAATCATTCCTTATAAAATTATTTTCAGATAATGTTAGATATTTTCAGATTTTTAGATTATTTTTAGAGTTTTAAATTACTTTTAGTATATTTTTCAATTTTTTAAGTATTTTTTTGTTTTAAGTTCGTTATGACTCTTATGTCTTTACATATTGACTTCGATGGATGAATTTAAAACGTACATTTGAAAGTGTACCCCAAGTCGAAACCTAAGTCGAGCCTAAGTCGAGCCTAAGTGAAACATTACACAAACTTTACTTTCGTTTTTCGTTAATACTCACCTTTGTCGCGATATTTTCTTTGATTACAATAAAAAAAAAATTTAATTCATCTAAAGGAAATCATTTATCTGAAAGACGTACTTGACTAGGAAGTCGTATTGTAAGACTTGTCCAATCAGTATTTTCAATTTGTTCGACCAATAGGTCTATATTTTAACCTCTCGCCTAATATTATGTGGTTGCTGGTGTGATAGGCAACATTGTCTATCGACAATCAGTGCAAAATGTATCACAAACTGAGTCATCTTTTTATTCATGTTGAACATACTTATGATCTTTGATCGCCAATATCATGATGAATGACTCTTCACAATTCTCACAATTTCATTACTGTATATTTAAATTGCATGGACCATGCGATTACGTAGCAAGTTCAAGGTCATTTATTACCAAATCCCAGTCCCCATTAATAAACATCGCTTAATTAATAATGCAATCAAAGAACGACCTTCACTCATATTTATTATGAATAATATAATATGTAATGCGATAGGTTATTTACCTCCTGTTGTGCCCCCCTCCCCCTCATCCCTCCCGTCATTGAAGGAACGAATGAGCGTTAACGGTGATCGGATGATCCGAGTGATCAATGAATGGATGCATTATCAATGCATGAATGCGCTACCTGTAATGTATACAATCTTAATAGAGCTAGGTGGTCAATGATGGTTTTGTGAGTAAACACAGTGTTTTACTGACAGGCACCGCTTTTATACCATTTGAAGTGCGGGTTTGCTATTATAGATGTCAACACAATAGCTATAACATAAAAGTGAAAAATGCGAACAGAACTCCGTATTAAGCGTGTGCATAGCGACTATTTTTCACTATTATATGCATGCAGCTGAAATGAAGATTAACATCGCGTACTTGGGTACTAATTAAGAGGTCGAGGAACCTGTATTTGTTTCAAATAGATTGGGGTTAGTATTTGATAGAAGCATTTCGAAAAACTGTAATATTAGTGATTCGCTTTCAATTTCTTCATTATATTATACATGGCTTATATTTAGTTACCTTCTTAACTATATACGCAACACATAAGCCTATGCCCAATGCCCATACTATTTATTCCCTGGCAGATTGAGTAGTCCAGATATGCTGCATTAAAAATAAATAATCAGTTCCTTAAACCAATACTAGAATGACACGCGTAAGTGACAGATACACAAATACAGACCAGACTAGACACTTGTTCGATTTCCTCCAATAATACCACCCTATCAATATTCCATTTCATGACCAAGTCAACAAACGTCGTCACCACACAGACGACGACGGAAATGGGAATTGAGAATATAGGGTAGTAGGCGATGGGCCACTGTGTAAAGTGTAAACTGAGTATATTATGCACGTGACCTCCTTTTGGTGCCTTCTTGACAGGAATGCGACGAAGGCATTTCATCTTCGCGGTCCCAACGGGTCGACGTGCCTGTCAAGAGAATAGTCTCACTACTCACGTCCTCAGATAGGAGAGGCAGAGTGCATACATGATACATAGTAGTAGTACAACCGATATGTAAGGGGATGTGGGGGGGGGGGGGACGTAAGAACATGAATGAATGAATTAGATGGATGGACGATCTCTCTGAATGGAAAGGAAATTCTAGAGACTTGAGTTCGAGGTTGATGTGTATATATGTATAAGAGATGGAGATTATATATATATATGTGTGTATAGTGTCGTTGTTATATAATATATATATATATATATATATATATATATATATATATATATATATATATATATATATATATATATATATATATATATATATATATATATATATATATATAGGGAATTGCTCATTCTACTTCAAGCCGGTGATAAAAGTGAGATGAAACGTTTTATTTACAAACGTGGAATTCTACTGCCTTGTGGATCGACGTATCATTGCTCATTAGCTTTCAGCACTCAACAGGTATTGATTGCAAAGTAGTCGAGTGGAAAGAGATGTGAGATGAAAGTGTATGGATTAATCATCGGCAGGGTGCATGTGTAAGTAAAAAAGAGAAGAAAAAATTAAGTCATGCTACACATAAAAAGATTGGTATATTAGGCCTACCATCATAGAACGTCGTAATTATAAGTACGATTAGGCCGGATTAGGCCTATATATATTTTTTTTGTGTTGAAAATGGGAAAATAATTCAATATGTTTAATTGATTTCGATACCAAGAGGAAAATCCAAATAACTGACAAGATGAACTAGAAGTAATTATAATTGATCCTAATGGCAGTTTCCAGCGGTGGATAGAAGGAGGGTAGAAAGAAAGAAACAAACATACACACAAAGGGAAAAAAAGAAAGAAAATAGAAAGAGAGAAGGAAGGAAAGATATAGCGTAAAGACGAATTCATATTTTATACATGCATTGAAAATAAATTTGAACACTGTTTCAAAATGTCAGATTTAGTATGTATAGTTCATGTTGGCAAAAATTAACAAACAATGCTTCTTTCAAGCACAATTTCAAGTGTAAATGATATTATAAGATATTTGTAAATCTACTAAATTTACTGCAGTCCTAAATGGCAATAAAGTTAAATGGCGAAAGGAAACTTCCAATAAGGGTCGTTTCCAGGGGTGGGAAAAGAGAGCGGCTGCCCTGGGTTCCAAATTCAATAGTCGTCAAAATTATGGGTTCTATCGGTCCCATTTATGTAATTCTATTGATAATAATTTTATTTATCTATGTATTAATATTGGGTTTAATGACGTACTGTAATGATAACCAAGATCTATTGGCGACGGATGATAGCCGGCGATTAACGAGATGCTATAGGATGATGATATGAAGGTTTCGTACAGGTAATGGGAAGAATAGTGGGAAGGAAGCGCTCGTGGCTTATATTGTAGGAACTATCCCAGCATTAGCCTGGTCAGACTACAGACGGAAACCATGAATAACCCACGTCAAGATGGACGCTGGCGGGGATCGAACCGGGTAAGATATTTCCCTCACCTATACCGGATCACATGAAGTGAGCGTCTGCCGGTATAGGGTATAGTTTAATTCTATAAATCAAATTCTATTTTATTTACATTAGTGGATCGAGTCAAATGTTCTTATCCAAATATTGAATGATGGGCTCATTTAGTGTTTTACTTGCTTGGAACAGCCATCTAGCAATATTACCCCATCCTTACCAACACGAAATAATCCATGTAGGCCTATTCCAGAAATGCCTGTAGTTCCCAAAACCCGTAGTATCGTATATAGAAAGGAGGAATTTTAACAAATGTGTCCCTCCCCCTCTTGCCACCACCTTCACTATGCGTATACTTATAGTTTTGAGGGCGCACAATTGAGTCCTTGCCCAGGGCGCTATGAGGACACAAAACGACCCTATATACAGTTACTTATTTATCATTGGCAAGTGTGATTTGGGCCCCCTTTAGTTTAAGATAAAAAAAATTGGCATCTATTTATCTAAACACGTTAAAATACATAAAAAATTTGTATAATTTCAAAAAGCCTTCTCCCCTTGCCCCTCATAGTTCACCAGCTTCGCGCCAATTAACTGCGCGACGGTTCTTATACGGCAATTTTCTTTTCCGAATTGAAATCGATCCCCTTCCCCCCATGAATATGACCAGTTGTTTAATATAGAGCCTACCTACAATAAGTAGTATATTTCGTCTTTGACAACGCATATTCTTCCCTTTGGATATTAATTACTATCAGCCACAATTCAAATTTGACACAGTTTCTTTTAAGTTTGCATAACTGCTTCATTTTGCTATTTGTTACCGATGCAATGTCAACAAGAGCAGCCCCGGCTGGTATCCACTTAGCAAGCAAGGTGCTTGTGTAGGTCTAGTTCAAGTTGAAGCGGCGTGAACAGAATATTAACTCACGCAGAATTACCATGACAATACAACAAACACACAGCTGTGCATGCAACAGTTGATATCTTCATTAATGTAATGTTTGCCACTGTGGTGATACAAGATCAGTATAGGAAAACAGACTAGATGACTTATCTCAAGTTATGAATTTGAAGGGCCGACCGATACCTTGCCTACACTTGGAATCTGTTCACAACGAAGTACAAAGAACTTCAGACCAAAGCGCTTAAATGTTGAAGGATAAGGGATAACAGAATAGACGATAGGCCTAATCGTTTAGAATCCTTATTATAGGTCTAGAATTGTCGTATTTCGCCTAATATAAATGCCTCAACTCCTCCGAATCTCGACTCGTCTGAATCTTAACGCGACCGATTCTCAATTCGACCGAATCTCGACTTGACTAATTTAACAATAGGTTAGCCAATCCACAGAACGAACTCGACCTATTCGCAACTCGAACGATTCTCACTTCGTCCGCATCCAACTTCTATATAATATAATAATCTATATACAATATTTTATATTGTAGAAGTGTTGGTAATGATGTAATCCTTCTGTTCTCTTACTTCTGAAATGTTCCGCACTTGTTCTCCTATTGGTCTCACAGATCCAAATAGTCAAAGAGGAGTATCAACCTTTGTATTTCTTATCTTACACCCTGGCCATTAGGTTTGTTTACTTGTGTTACACCAACCTATACACTTTCTACGTGAGTGAAGACTGTGTGACACCTCCGTGTTTGTTTGTAAATTCAGTAATTTACGTGTTTATTTGTACAAACCCGCTTTGTCTGCCTTTGGTTTAAGCGATATGTAGCATTTGTGACACCAACTCAAGAGCAAGTGAGTGTAGCAAATTAGGCGTTAATTAAAACCCCCAAAAATCAAGATACAAAATATAAAACGCTTTAAAAGCCTAAAAAGTTGTATCCATAAGTCAAGTGATTTTTGTAACGTGAGAGAGTATAGCTAGTATAGCTACTATAGGCCTACTAGCTTTACTAGCGTTTGATCCAACATTTTACGAATATTCATCATTTCCTTTTAATCACAATTTACTGCGTTTATTCCTCTCATCCAAATGACAAAATTTACTATTTGGATGTGAGTAAATCAATCATACATGGAAAGTGTCGTCTCTCGTAGGATTTCATAGATACTTTCGAATATCTCGAACTTAGCAGATATGACGTCGATATCAGTTCTGCGCGCGCAACTTCGTCCTGAGCTATTGAGAAGAGCAACACAGTCATATTTAAATGTTAACGAATCCAAAGTTTGGGTGATCATATCAGCTTGGTGACCATAGTGACCACTGACCAGTGACCACGAAGAAACGACATATAAATAACCAACTAACAAACAGTGTCATCAGAACTATACAATTATTAATTACTGTAATTACGTTTTACGTACCAGAATGCGTTCATAATCGCTACTTTGCTCCTTCAGTACAATTCGAAAAATAATCTGATACTTTTTCATTTTTATAAAATATAAATATTTTTAAAAAAGTGAGAATGTCTTGATAATTTTTATGAGACTAAAGGTCCTTTGATCACTACAATAAGTTCTACCAATTGTTCTACCTTCGACCATATTAACTCGCTGGAATGTAGTTGATCGTTAAACGTCATTTTCATTTATTTTATATTTTTCCACAAAATAAATAAGGAGTAGCCTACAGATGTGGTACGGGAATCAGATGTGGTACGTTTTAATCATACCGTGAAACATTGAATTGAAATTACAACAGAACGTATACGCGACTGTATCATGTATATGATGTATATCATAAAATATATTATTTATATTATCTTGTTTATATAATGTGCGTACATGTACATAATACATATATATATATATATATATATATATATATATATATATATATATATATATATATATATATATATATATATATATATATATATACATATATATATATATATATATATATATATAATATATATATATATATATATATATATATATATATATATATATATATATATATATATATATATATATATATATATATATATAGGTCTATATGATACGATAAAAAAATTGAATGAACAAATTTGAAAGAAAAGATGCTAATGTTAGAATAAATAGAAGAAAACGTAAGGGAAAATATTCAAAGAAGAACTGAAGGAGAAGGAAATTAAAGATTAACATTAAAAGATAATTGAAGATAATTATTCTCTCCCTAATCGAAAAAATTGAATTGATTACTATAGGCCCTGATATTGTTATCGTACAATTTATTGTTAATTAGATTAATTACTTTTAATTATTTATTTTTTGATGGTTAGCTTGCCTTTGTGGTTCATCGTCCGAACGATCCTACCTTTGATCCTTTACCTTAATTGATTTTGTATCACGTTTCGATGTTAATTTTCCAAAAATGTACATCATATCTCTTGTCTTTGAATGTGTTCTAATTTTAAAAGTTTTTATTCAATGTGTAACTTAGATCTTATTTCATCATCATATACGGCCTATATAACATTGTAGCATTTAGCTTATAGCATCAATCTGAAGATTATTCATAGACGTCCTATTGTTTATGTACTACCTATTATTCATAGACAGTATATCTATAATTCCAAAAAAAAAAAAAATGGTCTTCAAATTAATAGATTTGATCAAAAATGGGCTAAACATGATTAGATTGACACGAAATAGGCATTCAAAATAAGAGAAAAGATAGTTTGAAATGACTTGCTGTTCCAAGTTGAGCCGTGGGTAAATTGCAATAATTCATTGCCATAAAATAAATGAATAACTGAAATAGAAATAAGTAGGTACGGGAAAAATATTTTTGTTGTTTTCTAAATTCAAGTTGTGGGATTTTTTTTTTAATATCTCGCGACACTGCATATTAGACAGAGATGGTCTGCAACAGCAACAAGTTTTTATCTCTATGAACTAAGAACTGGAGAAGTAAGAGGCAAGTCTTTAAAAAACCTTGGACATTGAGACTGACCTTCTAGCATGATTCCACCTCAACAACGAGTCTAGATCGGTCTAGACGTAAGATGGAATCAGTAGTAAAACAGTGGACTGTGGTTCGTGATGGTTAATATATCCCCAACATATATTAGATGTTTTATAGCCATTATTTGAAGTTGTTAAGCTGGAATATTATAATCTCTATCATATTTAATTTTATTGTACTATCAATTGTATTATTATTATTATCAATCAATTCATTATTGTTTGATGATTATATGGACATGTGTAGAACTATTGAAAGTTGAAACAGTAATTTGAATAAATTGAATTATTAGGCCCAATCTTCAGTGCCTTTACTCAAATCCGAAATTTTAAAAAATGATAAAATAAATAAATAATAATATATTGACTGAATAGGTATCAAGTTTTTGATTATACTTCATCTTAACAGAAAGTTGAAATATCTTAATTCATGTGAGAATTACTTTAGAAATAGAGATGATATTCAAATTTTTAAATATTCGTTCAACTAGATAACCGGTTCGCCGTAAGTCGGTCACATTAATATAGGACCGTGTGGCCTAATGGATAAGGCGTCGGACTTCGAATCCGAAGATTGCAGGTTCGAGTCCTGTCACGGTCGAAACTTTTTTGCATCGTTTACTTATTTCCTAATAATATAATAGAGACAAGTCATTTTTCAAGTTGTTAGGATTAATTTTTTGTAATTATATGATGATAATTTTATAAATATACAAAATAATTCGAATGTTTTTTTTGTGTATATAGGGCCTACACTGGATTGAATTATGTTATATTTAAATTTTAAACATCCCTTATTGATTTTCATTAATTTATCTTGATACATTAAACATAAATGCTGGAAACTGATGATTGTGGTTGTGGGTAGAAATCATGAGTGTTCTATTTTCCTGCAAAAGGTTATGGCTCGACTGCGCGAGCGCGCGGGACGCAAGATCGATTGATTTCCATCCTACATTTTAGCCCTATTTATAATCCCTTGCTCATTCCCTATAGCTGGCTTGCTATGTGTTCACAATAAACCAAGAACAATAACTAATAATATGACATAACAAAGAAATTCATTTAGTCTCGATTACTTGTTTACTTAAATATTTTGTTATATCTTGTATGTATGTAATAGCACAATCTCTTATTATCTGGTTGCTGTATGCTAGCCAATATTTAATTTACAGGTATTACTTTTTTTTTCTAGAAATTATAAAGGATGTAATCCAAAGTTTTTCAGTGAATATATACTGTTAATATATATATATTCAACTTATATATATATATATGTGACATATCTTTGTGACGTATATGTGACGGTCGAGACGTATCTTTTATCAATCACATGGCTAAAATATCCCATATATATATATATATATATATATATATATATATATATATATATATATATATATATATATATATATATATATATATATATATATTTATATATATATATACATATATAAATATATATATATATATCGTAAATCGTTTTCATATAGGGGCCTACTGAAGTCTAAATTTTCAGTAAAATGAATATTTTTAAATAATTGTAAATTTCTTAGAGTATTATTTATCCATGTATCCTTGTATCAATGCTAGAATGTCGATTGTATGATCAAGTGTATCTCAATAAGAAAAAATAAAAAAATGATTCTATTGTATTGTAATTGATTGATTGGATTGATAATTTGAAATTTCACGAGAAAATATAATTCAATTTTAGCTATAACCCTATATTATTGAGACTTGACTTTTTCTACATTTTTCAGCAGTAGACCATGCATAAAATGTAAAACAATCAAAACTTGGACCAATTGTATCAATGAAACTCTAATGAGAGAAAAAAAATACGAATTACTATGATGGTCAAATTTTAATTCATCACGAATTATAATTCTTTTTATTCCCTGCATATATTGTGTTACCTAATTTTCCAGTTCACATAACTAAATTAATTTTAAATTAGGTGATGTAGGTCTAATTAAAAGAGGAGTTAAAAATTGGTCCTCATGAAAATAATTATCAAAATATCTCTTCTCAAGATATCTATCATTACAACGCACTTTGACCCGATCCATCTGGAGGTCGATATTATGCGTCATGTGGCACTCTAACTTATGGCATACCAAGATGCATTGAGGTTTGCGTTGATTTGCCAATTGCCAGGCTCTATCTGATAACAGAAAAGTATTTTCATAATGACAGGTGAAAAATGTTTTTTTTTTTTTGCATTCATATTAATGATTTTCCATGTTTCATTTGCTTTTATTCTATTTTCTCAGCACTCCAAATTTCAGACGAATTTATACTGATTTTATTTCAAGTATCAGGGCTTATAACATTGTCAAGTTTTTCATAACATTTGGGTTGGTTAATTTCAAATGAAGAAATTTGATGAATATCAAAAAGAATAATTAGGCAGGACATATTTCAAATAAATATCACTTGACAAATTGAAATATGTGTACTACACAGTCAGAGTCAGTATACTATATAAGTCCATGATTAGTATCAATGATATCGAGCCAAAGTTCCAGTGGTTTGGAGTTTCCTTCCTAATATCCTTCGCATTACCCAAAAAACCTTCATTACATCATCCCATAATCTCATTAATAATCCATCCGACGCCAATAGATCTTCGCTACAATGACAGTACGTCGTTGAACAATATAAAAAAGGTCACGGGTGTCAATAATTTTTCAGCAAGTCGGTTTTTAAATGGAACTAAAAACGATAGTTCAAAATAATATCTGTGTAGTTATTTTCATGTCTGTGGTGAAAAAAAAACATAACGCTGATCTAGAGGCAATAATTAACAGTTGTTGGAGTAAAAGTTACTGCGTCGGGAGTGGAACCATGGACCCCGTGCACATGAAGCAGCGTTACTAATAATAGCGCCACAGCGATAAACGGCTCGATCCGAACGATCTCGATGAACGGCTACGGCCGGCACTGCCCTCCGTCCATCATTACAGAGTTTTTTTCGTGGTTTTCCTCTGTATAGTCTAGGCAAATTCCGGGTAAGGCCCGACCAGGCCACGACCCCTTACGTCCCCCTTCCTGTCTTTCCCATAATCTACGAGAGTCCATAATTCTCATCATCTAATAAATCACTCATCTGGCACCAATAGATCTTACTCATCATTACACTGCGTCGTTGAACCCAATATAAATAAATATAAATCAGATAAACGTATAACAACAATTCATACGAAAATACACATCTCGTAACTATATATCTACGAACCTCTATTATTTAGGAAGAAGCAAGAACAATGTATTTGATACAGTTGACTTTGAGATTACGATATACCGTGGTCGATGCGACTTCGTCCGTCCACTTGATCCAATGAATCATGTAATCCCAACAATGAAACTGCATATTGCATTGATATCAGAGACAGCACGGCAACATTGCATAATATGTCATGCATACAGGTTGGAATTACCATACCATTATATGCAGTTGGTTGAGTTTCACTTCTCCACATGTACACACTCACAATAATAACACCGCGTGAGAGAGATAGAAAACACGTGTTTCCGTGCTTGTTTTCATATTTCGTGTTGGGCTAGGTCCTGGTCCATATGACGTCACTATAGGGTGGGGTGGAGATGGTGATGATATAGCTAACTGAACGCACTTACAATCATAAAATGACGTACGTAAGCCGATCAGCTGGTGAAGGCATGCATGGAGTTACGGTAGATGGGTATCAGCTCTAGTAATCTTCTGATCCAGGTAATATCAATATTCGTTTTTTTTTTTTTCAAATTTAGAATGAATACTTTTTTTATTAAGATCGTAAACTTGACACAAAGTCATTGTTTCCCTATATAAAGGCAAAGGATCAAAGTTTAGGATCGTTTGAACTGAGAACCACAAGAGCTGTCTTGACCACCCCAAAGAAATAGTTATATACGAAGATAGTTAGATACAATTAAATAAGAATTTTAGATTAAAATTAGAATTTGAAGTCTAATTAAACGCACTCTAATGGTAGCAATCAGATCCATTCCATAGGAGTCGGTGAATGACGAATGAGAAGATGAGGTTTAAGGTTTTTACAAACTCAATTTTAGTTTCTCAAAAGTGGTCATGCCAGTTATTTCTATTTTCCAAACACTACATAAAACTATTAAGCTATGTGTAAATTACGTTAAAAAATACGATATGTAAGTAAGTCCAAGCCATACAAATATAATGGTATGATAGTTTTCTAACCCTGAAATTACTACCTTATTCAAATGAAATACAATATTTTAATCATTCTTTGGGATGGTAAGATCGCCCTTGTGGTGCCCCTTTCAAATGATCTCATTTTTCAACCATAGCCTTAACTGGGGAACAATGATTTTGTATCAAGTTTCGATGTTATTTAAAATATATATAGTTTTGTTTTTATGTTGGCAGACAAGATACGACCATCTACGTTCGTCGAGACAAGTTCATCATATAAGGCTGAAACTAGTCAAAAACAGAGGATGCACCATTTCGCTCTACGGTGGAGCATTTTACTCTGTCGTCGTTCGTTTAAAATGAGTTATTTTCACCAAACCGGACTCGTCTACACGACATTTTGCTTATATAATTAATTAATTGAATCAAGTACGATTAGAATGTAAATAGTTCTCACCGATTAAACACGTGACCTCAAGTCATCAAAATAATTTCTGATGATTGTGAAGAAGATATAATAAGTAGGCCTATAATAACTCACACGTGGAAAAGTTGACATATGGATAAGAAATAATTTCTACTCAAGAAAGAGGAAATTCTGTTCTGATACGTAATAATCATATTTCTAACACTGAGTACATATACCTATAACACATACGTAATTATGATTAACTCATCCATTAATTAACGTGTAACAAACATGGATACATATTTGTATTTTCATTAACATTTACACTACACTATTTACATTGACTACACAATTGCATTTCAGACAATCATCCCATAAATATAATCACAATGATTATGTTATTCATTTTATTACTTTAATTTGCATTATCACCAATTAATATTCATGTCTGTGTTTTGTTAGTACTACTCAACAAATCAAGAAACGATTTTCATTCAAGAAACTGGATTTTAATGATCAATAGTTGTTACATGACAGACATGCGGCTGTTAGATTTATCACAAATATCTATATATATATATATATATATATATATATATATATATATATATATATATATATATATATATATATATATCGTTTATAGTGAATTAGGCGTACCGTGGGAGTAGGCCTACTAAATTCGCAACAATTACTTAACAATTATTTGATCTCTGTAGGTTACACGGATTAGATCTTCACAATTAATTATATTTCATTATTCACAAGACTCATCTCGCCTGAATAACTGCTAAGCAATTCTGATAATTACTTTCGAGTTTGATACTATATATAGAACTTATTGGCTCCTCCATCGTGACAGTGATTCGGCAGCTCGCCTTGATAGTATTTATATATATATATATATATATATATATATATATATATATATATATATATATATATATATATATATATATATAGAGAGAGAGAGAGAGAGAGAGAGAGAGAGAGAGAGATAGAGAAAGAGAGAGGGAGAGAGAGAGACAGAGAGAGAGAAAGAGAGAAATAGTACAATAACAGAGAACAAAGGATTGTTAATTCTATCTTTTTTTCCTCTTTTTCTTTACACACACTTCTTCTATTCATTCATCTTGTGAATGAAAATATCGTACTGCTTGCTGGGTTAATAGCATTCAGGAATGTCTTTACAAGCCATCGTTTTCGTTGCTGACCTATCACAACTACTGCCTCAATTAAATTACCCCCTTGCGCGCTTCTTGATACACTCACTTTCAATCTTTTAAACATTTTAACATCCATCTTTCTATAACTTCTGCCATCGGCCATGGTATTCATGCTAATATTAGATTAGTCTAACGACGTGTAGATTGCGATCTTTTCATGGTGCTGTTACTTCTCTTTGTCTGTCTGTCTATCCACAGTTTGATCAATGGAAGTGTAATGGAGCTTAGACCTATTTTGTATTATGAATGAGAAGTGTGCATGCTGTATTATAACTGTTATTATAGTATTATGGATATACAATTCATGATGTAACAATATAATCAACTTGGTTTGTATTAGGTTTTAATCAGAGATCAAATTGAGACAGAATTTTAATATCTTTTTAACCTTGGGCGTTAAAAACGTTTGGTGAAGGTGTGATGCAGGAGAAGACACTGATATAATTGACATTATTGTTTTCCCAATCAATTGCAACTGTTCGAAATTCAGAAAATTAATTCGGAAAAGTTGAATTCAATGTTTGGAAGGCTTGAAAGCTTGGAAGGGTGAAAGTTTTGAAAGTTGTGTAAGACTTTTATCCAAAAGGAATCACGATATATTTTTAGTAAAATTGCAAATAAATAAATAAGTTCGTTTGAATAATATTCATCTAGAGAGAGACGACGGATGGCATAGGTTGGTACCATAATTCAGGATATTGAATTTAGTGAATTTCAACAATTTAAATATTAAATTCATTAAGATGTAGGCCTATAGGCCTATATATATATATACCGGTACTAAATTTTTGGCTCACACTGTAGATGAACGGAAGCTCTTCAAGGAAGAGTCATTGTTGAATCACGCTTCAAAATTGAGCAAGAATTTCTACATTATTTTACCACACTAAAAAATGCTTATATTTCACCGACTAAGTATCCCATGCAGTTTTTGTTCGATATTTGCATGTGTAATATTATTATTATGTCAATCCCGGACAAACAAATTAATTGGGTCAGGAGTATTACATCAAATTTTCTAGGGCCAAAGATACGGATTTTGCCAACTCCGAATCTTGCTTCTACTTCTCTCTCCTCTCTTCTTCATCCCCGCTCCATCTCGTCGCTCATCGATCGTCCGCTTCATCTTCTTCTCCTCCTACTATTTATTCTCCCACCATCTCTCTTCTTTCACTTGACTCCATTCGTCCTCTTGATTGACTGCTCCATTCTTTACTCTCTCCTGCCACTTTTCACTTGGTCTCCCGACTCTTCTCCTTGTCATGTTGTTTTCTAGCATCTCAAATATCTCTTACGGTATTCTCTTACCTTCCATCTGCATCCTGATGCCATTCCTGAGGCTGTACGCTTCATATCTGCTGCTTCCAACTACATACTGTTCATCCCTACAGATCGTTGTTGAGTAACCGAGACAATGGTAAGTAATAGCACTTAGGCCCTATATGTAATCAACATTTCCTTTTATGGAAAATCTTAGTTCCAAATTAATCTCCTGACTCCCTGGAATAACCGTTCAGTCTTGACCACTCTCTGACTAATTTCGAATATTATATATTATGGCCTCTTTGCTCATAGAACTTCCAAGATATGCCAATTCATCCACTTATTCCAGTATACATTCATACAGTTTTATTTTTTCTCTCCATATAGGCCTATACTATTCTCCTCACTCATAACTATAGTACTCTGTTTTTTTCTTTACTCATTTTCAATCTTAATTCAGTCTGTCACAGTCACTTATTCACCTCTTCTTGTATGGCTCTTTTCTATAGTCTCCATATATTAATATATCATCAGAATACATCAATACCTTTCTTCTCGTCTCCACTTTCTTTAGCATGTTGTCTGTAACCAATATAAAGAAAATTGGTGACAGAACACTTCCTTGACTCACTCCGTTTCTCACATTGAACTACTCAGATTCTCCATTCGTTTGCACGCAAGCCTCAAAATCACGGTACAAACTTTTCAATTTCACTCGGTCAAGCAAGTTTTCAACTTTTCATCTATACTCTCTTACAATCACTCCACTCATCTTTCAATCATCTCTCAAACTCTACCACGTTCTTTTTTCTTTCCCTTTATTCACATCTCACCCTGTACCCATCTTGCCTCTGACATATGTCTTATTGCAAATATCATATCTATCTATAGTGGATAAACGCCATTCTGAAACCATTCTGCTCTTCTCGTATCACGGGTTCAAATGACTTCTCTCATCCTGCGTTCTATTATCCTCTCTAACACCTTTGCTGCCTGATTCATCAAGGTGATTCCCCTATAGTTCTTACTTGGTTTTTGATCTCATTGCTTGAATATTGACATGATCTTACCGTTCGTCCAATACTCCGGTATCATCTCTCATTGCCACGCCACCTTCATCACCCCTAACAAGGCATTCACTACCCGCTTAATTGCCATCCACCTTTGACCATTTCTATTATAAACTTGTCTACACCATGCGATTTTTTTATTCTTTATCTTTTTTTTATAGCTTCATCTATTTTGCACTGAATTATAATATTCAAAGTAGTTTAGTTGTATATGTTACCTGTAGAACAAATCGACAAAGTATAAATGTCAATTAATAGGCCTAATTATAGATTACAGCTATCGTCAAGATTATATAATATAACAGAGACATTCAAGTCGTTGGGTTTTTTCCTCGAAATTGGCTTGTGTAAAATGTACTTTAGAAATTTAGAAAATAGATATTATTGAATTGTTTCAACGCCCAAGGTGACATCAGTTTCTTTCTAAAGCGGTGCCTTCGCTGTCTGAGCAACGCAGGCCGGTGGGAAAACGCTATATTAGTGGATGGGCAAGAGCGTATATGAAATGAAACAAAATTATAAGAACAAAATTCATATATATATATATATATATATATATATATATATATATATATATATATATATATATATATATATATATATATATATAGGGCCTACTGTTGTTATACATATGTAAAAACCTAGAATTTTTACCTATCGATCTTATTGAGTGAACCCAAATTAAACGAAATTTGATAGAGAAATGCTAAAATTTGCAGGTCCGATTAATGTAAAACTGTATAGTGTAAGGTCTATATATACACATGTTATATACGTTATATAGACCTATGTTATTCTATATACGTTACATGCAATAACGTGTTATTCTGTTAACAAATCATATTCTAAACATACATTTTTGGAGGGAAACATTTTTAACGCATGTTCATTCTCAGTATGTTAAGCCATTTTGACGTGAAGGTGTAAACATAAGACAAACATAACTTTTCTTGTGTTAAGAGATTAAGAATATGCGCTATAAGCTCGTACTAATTACTTATATAAATCGACTATAGTCATTAATTGTCCATGTTCATGTTCGTTTCATATCGTTTGATGTGAGAAGAGCGTATATGGATAGGAGAGGAGAGGAGAGGAGAGGAGAGAACGATGTCTAGTGTGGGCGACAACCCCTCTTTCTGCCCCTTCGCCACGCCACATTTAGAGCCTGCCATATGAGACTATACCTGTAACTGGGAACGGAGGCGTAGCCAGGAATATGTTCGGGGGTACCAAAGGAAAAATATAAGTACATAAAGACGAGGTTCAAGAAGCGTGTCTTACTGATCGATAAGTATTCAAAATAAAACAAATTTATTCGGGAAAAAATTAAAATTGGTATTTTACATCATTTTCGAAGTCCCTGTAGGCCTCGTTTTCGTTTTTCTCATCACATACGTTTAGGTAAAAATGAAGATATGATTTTATAATAACACTGGATATTTCACAATTATTTATTCATTTACGTGCATTTAAGGTACGGTAGTTTCAAGTTCAAATTTAAGCAATCAGTCCATTCAGTTTGAGCTCACATGTAAAATCATTTTTACATTATTTCTATATTATTATTTCTATCACAAATCTGCAACGATTCTTCATTTACAGGAGCTTATAATTCTGATGAATCCATTTCACGTTTCTCGCGTACCGGTATTCTTCTTCCTCATTTGAGTTATTTTCAGGTTATATAACAATATTATAAAACCTTCCCCCCCGTAGGTATACTCGTATAGAAATGTATAAGATATATATATATGTGTGAGCCATGGTGAACGCGTA
Source organism: Brachyptera putata (assembly GCA_907164805.1). Lineage (NCBI taxonomy): Eukaryota > Metazoa > Arthropoda > Insecta > Plecoptera > Taeniopterygidae > Brachyptera > Brachyptera putata. Next base: position 33,282,432 of record OU015462.1, read on the forward strand.
TTCGCATTCCCATCAGTATCAAATGAAGAAAGCACTCAAATTATCATCCCTGTTCTCCCTTCCCACACCCGCCGTCCTCCCTATCTAGAGTTCTATAGTTTCAGTGTACGCCGAACGCAGCGCTGTAGGCTGTTGTGTTACGTTGTCATGGTAACATTTGAATTATTAATTTCGAACGAGATTCAGTTTGCATCATATACGATGATCAAACGGGAAATGAAGGATGCTTCATTTTCGATGTTTTAAACATGATTGGTAAAGTTCTCTGCGATGGTTTTATTTAGTAAAAACTCAAAATAAAGTTATATATATATATATATATATATATATATATATATATATATATATATATATATATATATATATATATATATATATATATATGTATATGTATATGTATATGTATATATGTATATATATATGTATATAGTATATATATATATATATATATATATATATATATATATATATATATATATATATATATATATATATATATATATATATATATATATATATATATATATATATATATATATATATATATATATATAAATATATATATATATATATAATATATTTGGTAAAGTGTACATTTTAGAGTAATTGTCTGTCAGAGTCAGACTAGCCAGTCCAACACCCAGTCCAGCTGATATAAGCCGCTAACTTAGCAACATGCATACAACGTATAAAACATAACCTAAAAATATGATTTCATTCTCAAGATTTATCGTTTTTTAGTCTGAAAGGGAGTGAATGGGCAGATAACTATCTAAATGGTAAATTGAATCCAGAATCTTCTGCAGTCTAATCACACCCTGCATTACACACATGATGGTTATTGAAATTTGAAATTATTAATTTATTACTATCATAATTTTGTGCAATAGATGGCGCCACATCTTCCTTCCTTTTTGTGGAATTGCCATGACATTACGAAAAGAAAAATAAACGTCACAACGAAGAAAGGTATACAGAAACTGATTATATTGTAATCTATTTTGAAGATGATTCAAAATTACTATTTGTTTCGATCTAGGCCACTCTCCAGACATATTGACTAGCATTAACGAATTATGTGAGTTGATTAATTTATTCATCGTCCAGGACACAAGAGGTTATAGCTGTAGAGCTTATCAAGTGCGATCAGGACATTTTTTGAATAAGTACATCATTTAAAATAACCTTTCCAGACTACAAAGGCTTGCACAGGTCGACGAATTTAATATTATTTTGCCAAGTAAGAACTTTTTTTGTTTTATATTGACTTGTTTTTGAGAAAGAAGTGACGTATTGCAGTATTTCAGAGAATAGAAAAATCAATGTACATTTTCTCTGAAAATGGAGCAGATCTAGCTGGCATTTTGTGTGAGTTGGTGTCCTATTATTCCACAATGAGGCGTCATTCTGTACGGCGCTATGATGGGACGCTTGGGGTGGGAGGAAGGGAGAACGGGGATAGGGTTGTAGAGGAGTAGGATGTAGGAGGGGGAAGGGGGTTAGATCGAAACGTAGAGCGCGGGAAAAAAAATACGTTACCCATGGCAACGCGGGGGTTGGAACGCTCGTTGCCGCGAAATTCAATAGCCGAGAACTCGACTACTTTGCGCGACGCTGGCTGTGTTGCTGTTACCATGGTGACCGGCGTGTGGTAATAGGGGACCCCCGACTCTAGTTCCACGAACTGTCGCACGGAAAACAATGTTTGGCAGCGCTAAAAGCTGCTACGCTCACGTCACTCATGCGACGTCAGAACAAACAAAAAAAGAAACAAAACCAACTTCACTAATTAAACGATAGTAATCCGAATATGAGACCTAGCAAGTAGTAAATGTTGAAAAGTATGACGTAGGTAGATGCTTGTATCCCAATTATGCCTAATTAATGTTAACCCTTTCTCTGTCAACGTGTATACCGTAGTGTACCGTGTGTACACAGAAGTTGATAATTATCAAAGAAACTTTAGACTGAGTTTAGACCATGTGACTATTAGGTCAGTAGGCCTATAGGCCTATATTATTAAAAAATTACGTAACATTTATTATTTATTTTATTACTTATTACTTTGTATTATTATGTATCATTATTATCATTGCAACATTTCAAAGATGGGCCTATATGAAAATCGTTTTCTTCAATTTCATATAACTTTTACAGTTGAAATTATTAAGAAACGTAAAATTTGGTTCTGCCTGTTTGGCTCGGACGGTTTGAGGTACTGCTTTGAAATAAACCTGAAGTAGGACGGACGCGGGTTCGAGTCCCACTGTAGGTATGGAGTTTATTAACGTCCTCTATCGCGTAATAGTTTCAGTAGACCCTATCAGTATTCGTGTCCACATATACTGAAGCTGTTGGTGATGCCATTATAGCGTATAGGGTATAATTCAAAACTGGTCAAAGTATGATGAAAATTAGAAGTCTAAATTCTGTAGTTTATTGCCTTACATGTTGCTTAGAGAAATTGAACAATTACAAAATTTCAAATTTTCTATATATTTTTTTAAAATTCAATGTGAACAGAATTTAAATGAGTAATAGCCCACTTTAAATATTTGAAGAAACAATTATTTTCATTATTTTGTCTGTATATTACACTTTGGTTAAATAGCCCCAATCAATTCGCTAGTGAAACGATTATTGAAAATAAATGACACTTAATTAATAATGAGATAGACCTATGTGGTTCGAGATTTATCTGTTTTTGTATCAAATACTGCATCCATTCGTAATGAGTCAGATTGAGTTCGTATACCGAGCGTATGTACAGAAAGATGAGTGACTTCACAAAAATAATGAACTATTTAATTTTATTATATTTAATTTTATTCGGATAAGAAACATAGCCCTTTGCAAAGTACGCTTTCCCGTGAATGATACTTTCATGTTTAAGTAAATTGATGCTCATTACTCTTTGCTATATGACCACACAAAACACCTATGGAATATGGATTTATACGCAACCATGAATGAATGATGTTTCGAAAAAAACTGACTTATGCGGTATAGGCCTACTCGAAATCGAATCTCTTACAACTAGACGTCATTTTCCAACTGCAAAGCCTGAGCTAATGCTGTAAGAACTAAGAGCTTGACTGAGCTATAAGATTTTACTTCCGATCTCGATTGCAGAACTATCATAATAAATCAAGGTTCACTATACTTCACTTAGGCCCGGTTTTACCAACTATATCGTACTGATTGTTAGTGGATTAAACGATAGTTAGCGCGGATTAACTTGTCATCACCGTTGGGTACGCTTGTTGCGGATTAACACGTAACCAAGATTCGGAAAACCGGCTCTTTGTCATTTAAAACTATAGCTACTGATCCATATTTTCGAATGAGTTGTAAAAGATTAAGAAGTGCACAATATTATGGTTTAGTTATTCATGCAGTTTAGTTGAGTTAAAAAGTTTGAAAGTTTTATTTTGCGAAATTGCTATATTCAAAATACAATAATATAATGTCTTGAGCATATAATTAATTACCTTATAACAATACATGACAACTACTATAGGATTAAAATTAAGTTGTTTTAGATTTAACGTAGGCCTATTCACTTTACTCAAATTAAAGTAAAATAATCTGTCGATTTTTCTCAATTTAGCTGGCAAATCATTGAATTCTCCATACTCCATGTCATGGAAAATACCTTACCAGTACTATAAACATTTTTTAATCAATTTCATTTTTTTTAATTTCCCAAATGATTATTTCCACAATTTCCTCATTATAATATATCCCTATAGCACTCCTAATGTTGTGTTCATGACGAACATCATTATTCATTACTTATTAATGAATTACTTAGATAGACATACAGTGGCAGAAAGATCGTTAACAATTTTTAAAATAAATACAAACGCCGAAATGTTCATCATATATTTTGTATACTAACCCAAATGGTTTTTAACTTCATACATTCGCCAACATCCACCTCGTTTCATTAAAAATTCACCTCATAGCAGAAATGTGTAGTCTTAGATGTTAATCAGTTACAAGAGTAAGTTAAGGAAATTTGTCTACTGACTGCATGGTCTGCTGGACTCGAACATACGCAATTCCTTAATGACACGGGCCAAACGGACGGCGCCCATGCACGATCAGAAATCAACACAAAAATATGTATGATTTTCCCAGTCCTTCACTTTTTATTGATCGATTATTACTCTGATTATTCTTTTCAAAGAAATGGAACAAATTGTTGATCATGGACGGTTGTTTCAAGCTAAATGTAGGTGTCCAACTTCGTTCATATAGTTGAACGCAATCCAATCAGTAGACTTTTGTTCACAATCGCACCCGATTACAGATTCAAATCAACACAATATAATGAGGGACAATCAAGAACGAGACGTGTTCTACTGTGTTATTTTGTCTCAAAAATTTGATATGCACCTTCTGTAGTAAAAATTAAATAATAGTTTACGGATGGGTGTGCTCTAAGGTATAAGAGTATCGGTGAAGCTGAAGAGCGTATACCGGAATAAAGTCGACCCGGTCGTGTGACATGGGCTTCGGTGTACTTTTCAATGGATGGTTGTAAAATGTGGTTAGGGTCAGGTTAGACACCCAAAACCATGTCACACAACCACGAGTCAACACTATTCCGGTATATGCTTTTCAAGTGCCCTGAGTAACGATGAGTCTCGATCAGACACGTGTCTGTTCGGAACATTCCGCAAGTCCGAACCTTTCCGAGCCTACTTGACGACACGGGGGTCTGGCCACTGGTTGATTGTGTCTATTAAAATGCTGGATAGCGATTTGTTTGATATTTTGATTGATTCGTTACAGTAAGTTCGCATTCGCGCCGTTTAATTTCACGCGGCTCGCTCAGAAAATGAACGCTTACCCCGATCGAGACAACGCAAGGAATGCTCTGTTAATTTTGCCAATTTTAGTTTTTTTTTTAGTTTTTAGTTTTAAAAACAACTCAAACAAAGTTAGGATGTATACTAGTGTTGGTGTTTAGAATGTACGCATAAATTCTTACAGAAATTGTATTCCCTGAAATGAGAAAATCTATAATAATGAATAATTATCAAGCAAATCACTCCAGACAACAAACGTTAAGCTATAAGCAAATAACTAATGGTGGATCGAAACATCCACATGCTTTATCAAGTATATATAGGGGCTATACACAAGAAAAACGGTCGATCGCTATGCAGTAGAAGTATCGCTAAAGCGTTGTAATACACAATCATGCAGCTTTCACTTGGAACTATCCACAAGGCTGTTAGCAGGATAAGAAAGTCGCCCGACATTAGATTCATATAATACAGTTCGTATAGACAGAACTAACACGGCTTGTAAGATTCATTCAACTTTCACTCTTGCCTGCATGGCCAATATCTTGTGTTTTATTCCAGGTCTACCGAAATCACAGTCTGAATCAAGATGCATTGAGGGTTGCGTTGGTTCGCCGTGTATCGAGGCCGGCGAACCAACGCAACCCTCAATGCATCTTGGTCTGAATATTTGACAGAAAAAAAGTTGCAGATACGCTCTTATAGTGTTGAAAAGTAGAACTAGTGATAAGTCACAAAATAAAGCGCGCGCATATTTTCAACAATGACGTTGAAATATTATTGTTAACAAGGTTTTGTGTAACTTTTCGTTGGCCATATTGCATTTAGAAGCGCATTCTGTTTTTACTTTTCGTTTCGAATAATGTATGACAAAAGATTTGTAAGATTACGAAATGTAGCCCACTCTATAGTCGTGACAGAAGTTGGGTACGCATGAATAAACATTTGAGCGGGAATCAAATCATTTAATTTTCAATTTCCTGATGATGAGTTTTCAAATCGAAATTCTGTAAAGCGACAATTCCTAACAAACACATTTTATAGAAACATAAATAATAAAAATAAGTCGGAATACGAAAAATTGTGTTTGTAGGACAGGGATGACAGGGTTGGATTGTTTGGACGGGGCACAACAAATACGATCCAACCACCTCAAAAATAGTATGTTCTATCGATCATTGCTTTCGTCGTATAGATCTGAATATTCGGTAGAGGTCCTACTCATGGAGGGGGAGGGGGGGGGGCAAGGGGGTGCACCCCCCTAGGACCAGGCAGAAATTTATTTGAAAAATTACATTTTTTTTAACCAATGATGTTTTTCGAAACTTTGTAAGTACCGACTGTACCGAGACATATTTCAACATGTCTTGTTACGCGGGTGGTCATGAGTCTGATGTGACTGGGGTGGGTAGGCAAGGCTATGCCTTCGCCGACTGACCAATGATTTATTGGGCTATTCTTATTTCCTGGAAATTTTGATATTGGGTATCATACAGACCAATCAGATTCTAATAACTCATTTTGGCTATTTTGTATGATGAAATATTTAAAAAGATGAATAGGATCAACTACTTGCATAGAGTTCAACCAATTCAACATTATCTGTCTTATTTCTCTATAAAAATTCAAAGCTAATTAAATAGCCACAAAACCTCCCAAAACACCATAAAACGATGGAATTTCCAAAAATCCCCTTGGGGAGCCCTCTGCCCCACTCCCATTGGGACTTGTGCATTTTCGAATTTGGGATATTTTGCCCCCCCCCCCCCCCCCTTGAATTTCTCCCTGCCGACGCCCATGGATACTTGGAGGACAATATTATTAGCTAGAACCCAAACGACTCTCAGAATCAGCTAATTAACAGAAGTAAATTCAGAGATCAATTTAAAAACTAAACAAAAATTTGCATGTGGATAAACGCACAGGCGATCTAAGGCTCACATATACGAGTATTGTTTTCAATGATCAACATAATTACACATCCATATTCTTAAATTATACTGTCTAGCCAAGTTTATTTGAACATTTGATTTTTTTTTTTTTTTAAACAATGATGTTTTTCGAAACTTTGTATGTACCGACTGTACCGGTGACATATTCTAATATGTCTTGTAACGCGGGTGGTCATGAGTCTGATGTGACTGGGGTGGGTAGGCAAGGCTATGCCTTCGCCGACTGACGAATATGATTCATTGGGGTATTCTTATTTCCTGGAAATTTTGATAGTGGGTATCATACAAACCAATCAGATTCTAATAACTCATTTTGGCTATTTTGTACGATGAAATATTTAAAAAGATGAATATAGGTCTTATAGGATCAACTACTTGCATGCTATTCAACCAATTCAACATTATCTGTTTTCTTTCTCTATAAAATTCAAAAGCTAATTAAATATTCACAAAACCTCCCAAAACACCATAAAACGATGGAATTAAAAAAAAACTCTCCCCCACTCCCACTGGGACTTGTGAATTTTCGAATTTGGGATATTTTCCCCCCCTTAAATTTCTTCCTGCCGACGCCCATGGCACTGAATGAATCTTTTTAATTACATCTGATGGAATTAAATGTTTTACAATGTGTTAACATTGTTCCGCTACTTGTTTCTACTAGCTGAGTGGAAATAATACACATTTGGGTTGGTAGTTGTTAACAAAATAAATGTGCTCTATTGAGAAAATGTGAAATGCTGATGTTCAAGTTCGGTATGATCAGAAAAAAGAGCTGCATAACGTCTCAAAATTAATTTTCAAAACGTTTCAAAATAAAAGTTCCAAATATAGTTTCAAAATAAGCCTAAGCCCGATGTAAACCTGATTTAAGCCTGATGTATAAACGGGTCAATGTTTCGATCAATGGCTTTTAATCTCAACCCTTGAGCTCAGCCTAACTCGTGTAGACGGTACCTGTGAATTTGATTGAAAAACCCTTGAAGTGCAGGGTTGACATCAATCCTTGAGCTCAACCTTTTTTGTTCAGGAACTATTCTATTTTCGATCAAGCTTGACAAAGACCAGCCATCAACTGTTAAAACTGTTTTGACCACCGCTGAGAAGTACCATTTAGAAATTTTGAAAATCCGGAAGGGTAAAATTTGTACAAAATATTTTCAACGAATAGATTCAAATTATTACAGAAATGAAAAAACAATGATACACAAGAAAAAAACAAGAATAATATACATTATTTTCAAGTTTACTTAAGTCGGAGGAGCTGTTTGAAGAAAAAGTTGCAATATTTTTTCTAGATTAATTGAACCTATCAAATGAATCGAAATGGATAAAAATGGAACAGTTAATTCCAATTAGATCTGCATATTCATTAAAATATTCAACAGGTACAACAGTTCGAGGTGCACGACAATGGCAGAGAGTGACTTGGCTTCGAGCTTTCGGGTACCGGTACACTTAAAAAATCATCTCACTCATCATACAGCGCATATTGTGTGTTCTTGGTAACTATATATAGACCTATACCGTCACTACGAGAGCATTGGACAGTGTTTATACCGGGCAATTAAATTACATTTTTTACTAAACATTTTTATTGAATATTTTATATAATTTATCATTATAGATGATTATAAAAACTTGAAATCAAATTTGTAAAGCAAAGTGAATACACTCAACCTAGAAAGATCTTCAAAAGTTGTGTGATGATTGTGTGATGTTTGGTTTGTGCGCATGAGTATTTTTGATAGGCTACAGTCGAGGGAAATCAAAAACATTTTTGAAATAGTGAAATATTGAATCGTTTTTTTGTTTAAATCGTTATCTAGTTGAATATAGGATTAATATACATAATACGGATTGCAATATGTTGCGTACTCACACATTGCCTTATTGAACTCTTTTGTAACCCCCAACAAAATAATTCCACACAGAAGATTTGAAAAATTAAAAACTTGCAAATGTGTAAGTCACAGCTCATCGATCGCTTCGCAAATAACTAGTCATATAGCCTCATGAACAAAGAATGTTTTTAACCCCTTCCCCCCACCCACCCCACTAATAACAACTGTTTTTGTATGTGATTAGTTGTTGACCCCGGTGATTGGTGAAATGTGTTGTAATAAGTGGAGGTGTACGAAGTCAGCCACGTTGGACCGACAGCATAGACTGTTGTTACCGACGGTTCGCCGGGAGAGTTAAGAAGATTCACCTGGGAAGGCAGAGGTCACTTACCTTCCGAAGAACACAACGTCCTCACATGACAACCTCCTCCTCCTCCCCCCCACCACACGTTTTCTTCTTCACTACGCTCAACAATACATACTTCTCCTGGTCGTTTGCACATTTACACGTATTTAGTCCAATCAGGTTGTGTACAGCGTGCTCCTAACGCTGGGATGAAAATAAATATGATCAAGTACAGTGTAATCAAATATACTTGAATAAAATACTGGATAAGTGATAAAGTGAGGATGAGATGAATGTAGTAACCCACTTCATGATGTCATTGATGTTTGAGTTTTTTTGACCTCACCAACAGCTTGGTTACACGGGGGTACGAATGAGCGGGTGATAATGAAACGATGAAGTGATGATAGGTGAAAGGACGTTTACAAAAACCCATGCCTTATGCGGGACTCGAACCCACGCCCAACAGTGACTTCAGTTACTACCTCTAGCGATAATTGACTTAGCCACCAGGGCGGCTGATGTTTGAGATATAGGTCTAAGAGCCGATTGTACCAACTGATGATTAAATATTAATTAGTTAATCATTACTTAAGGTACAACAATAACATAGGTAACCAAGGGTGATAACAAGTTAATTTGCTAATTTTTGCTTAATTCACTAATCATCACTTGGTAAAACCGGCTCTAAATGTTACAGATTTAAGTATTTACTTTTATCTGAAAATGTCTCGACTAACCTCTAACCTCGTGTAAAAATCTACCATTGTTATATTAACATTTTTAAATGAAGCACAAATTTCATTTAAAATCGGGGTTCAATTTCATTCCAGGAGGACTTTAACATTCAGCATCCAGGTTCCAGGTGAATATTGATCTTTGATGAATTGAAAATTATTTTAATATAATTATCGAATCAACAATCTGAAATATCGACATAATTATATTTGACTAGGAAAACGCCTTATATGCGTTGTGAGATGTGCTTAGAAGTATGGAAATGTAGAATTAAGAACATTTTGTCAGCTCAATGTACATATACAGGCCATGGATCACTTCAAAGGTTTAAAAATCGCGGCTGTCTGTTGGTGTATGGACCTTGGTTTCCAAACAATTATACCAGTGCCTTCTTCATATCCATCACAGATTTTACACGTTTGAATTTATTGGTGACACTTGTTGCTCACATTTAATAGTTTCTTAATTGCTTCCTTAATTGCTTCTATTGATGTGTGAAAAAGTACATTAAAAATGCGTTTTCTTCGATGTTTCACATCCGATTGTCTCACAAATAGCTTAAAATATGTACGATACATCTTTCCACATTCAGTATAAATTTGAGAGCTTTTGGAAAATTTTGGTTTTCCAAGTATTTCTCCCTGGCCTATTCTTATGGGGAATTTCCATACTTTCCAATTTTTTTCCGGAGACACCGTTTGACCGATTTTTCTGAAAAACAATCCCAACCTTTTCTGGTATAACACCAATTCAGGAGAAAAGTTTCGAGTTGATTGGAACTTTTTCCTGACCTGTATGCCGCGTACAAAATTACACAAAAAAAAAAAAACATAAAAACCAAGCCCAATTTTTTTTGGTATATGGAATGAAAATCTTCGCTACGCTCATCTAACTAGGAAAACGCCTTATATGCGTTGTGAGATGAGCTTAGAAGTATGGAAATGTAGAATTAAGAATATTTGGTCGGCTCAATGTACATATACAGGCCATGGATCACTTCAAAGGTTTAAAAACCGCGGCTGTCTGTTGGTATATGGACCTTGGTTTCCAAACAATTAAACCAGTGCCTTCTTCATATCCATCACAGATTTTAAACGTTTTAATTTATTGGTGACACTTGTTGCTCACATTTAATAGTTTCTTAATTGCTTTTCTTAATTGCTTTTATTGATGTGTAAAAAAGTACATTAAAAATGAGTTTTCTTCGTTGTTTCACATCCGATTGTTCCATAAGTCGCTCAAAATTTGTATGATAGTTCTTCCCACACTCAGTATAAATTTGAGAGCTTTTGAAAAAAATAAAATTCCAAGTATTTCTCCCCTGGCCTATTCTTATGGGGAATTTCCATACTTTCCGATTTTTTTCCGGAAAATCCGTTTGACCGATTTTTCTGAAAAACAATCCCAACCTATTCTGGTATAACACCAATTTGTAAAAAAAGTTTCGAGTTGATTGAAACTTTTTCCTGACCTGTATGCCGCGTACAAAATTACACACAAAAAAAAAAAAAAAAAAAAAAAACAAGCCCAAATTTTTTCGGTATATGGAATGAAAATCTTCGCTACGCTCATCTAACTAGGAAAACGCCTTATATGCGTTGTGAGATGAGCTTAGAAGTATGGAAATGTAGAATTAAGAACATTTGGTCGGCTCAATGTACATATACAGGCCATGGATCACTTCAAAGGTTGAAAAGCGCGGCTGTCTGTTGGTATATGGACCTTGGTTTCCAAACAATTAAACCAGTGCCTTCTTCATATACATCACAGATTTTAAACGTTTTAATTTATTGGTGACACTTGTTGCTCATATTTAATAGTTCCTTAATTGCTTTCTTAATTGCTTTTATTGATGTGTAAAAAAGTACCTTAAAAATGCGTTTTCTTCGTTATTTCACATCCGATTGTTCCATAAATCGCTTAAAATAGGTATGATAGATCTTTCCACACTCAGTATAAATTTGAGAGCTTTTGAAAAAAATAAAATTCCAAGTATTTCTCCCCTGGCCTATTCTTATGGGGAATTTCCATACTTTCCGATTTTTTTCCGGAAAATCCGTTTGACCGATTTTTCTGAAAAACAATCCCAACCTATTCTGGTATAACACCAATTTGTAAAAAAAGTTTCGAGTTGATTGAAACTTTTTCCTGACCTGTATGCCGCGTACAAAATTACACACAAAAAAAAAAAAAAAAAAAAAAAAAAAAAAACATAAAAACCAAGCCCAAAATTTTTCGGTATATGGAATGAAAATCTTCGCTACGCTCATCTAATAATTACCTGCACATAAATATCTATACCCTCATTAAACAAGAGGGATGGAGTATTTTATATTTATACCATCAATTATAAGTTAGCTTTCTATTAAATGAAACGAGATCTTTTTGATTTCCCCCATTATCACATTATTATTTCTTATATCAAAATTGAAAACTTGAAAATCGAAATCCAATGTGAGTGTGGTTGCATGCGAGATAATACACTTTGTGGAATGCAACCTATATATATTATCGATCATTGGGATTCTCCTTTTGGAAGTTTGAGAAACGAGGAACGTGGTTCTAACTCGCTTGCAGATAGTACCATATGCAATACTTTTTAAGGTTTATCAATTTTAGTGTCAATAATTCGAACTTGAACATTTTTAATTGGATATTCTAACTGAGTATAGCATTTAGTGATTGTTTCATAACAAATACGCATGCAGCAAAGCGATAGTTGTCTTTGGATAACTTGGAAGAATTATTAGCATAATAACTCCAAATGTACAAATATATTGTTTAAATTTCTCAACTAACATATTTGATATGGAACTCGATCGCCATGGTTAAATTTTGTGTCATTAATGAAATCTTGAATACTTATATGGACACTCATTCATTCACGTATAGGCCTATACTCATTGAATAGCAACACATGCTAACTCCTAATGCAGACTCTCTTCAGAACTATCAAACATGATGGTGAATTGTTGTATATTAGTTTTGTTTTTCATCTTTCGATTCAATTTGCATGGTGGATCGACTATCTTGAATGATTCCTTGAGAAATTAAGTTATAAAACTCAAGTTAAAATGATTGATTCTTAGTTGGTGCTCATCGCATAAAAGAATACAAATTTGGCAAGCATGTTGCTTATAATTGGAAATGGATGTCTTGACCAAATATAGAATAATAAAAGAAAAATGGATGAGCGTTAACGAACCTGGAAAGAAAACTAAGTTGATATAAAAATCAAAAGAAAAATATTATGAACATCCGCCAATTCATAAACGAATGAACGAATATTTCGTTTTTCCTTTAATTTTTCTTCTAATATTTTCAGTTTTTTACGCAGCTATTTCGTTTTATTACATATATTCCTTTTGCGTATATCCATTTTGCTTCGGAAATTCACTATTAAAGGATTCTGTGGGATTATATGTGCTATACAGAACTCTTTATTATTATTTTTTTTATTTCACACACGCAGAACATAATTCTTGTTAACTTTAGAAGATTTAATTGGCACACTTGACATCTCAATCAAGGGACCAATAACTGTAGAATTTTGTTTCATAAAAGAAAATTAATCAATGCGGGTGGTTGGGTGAGTGGGTTGTCGGGGGGGGGGGGGGGGGGGGGGGGGGGTAGGCACAACTTTGCGTGCCATCCCAGAACCAAACAGTCACTCATTCCACGGCACGCTAAGTCACGGTGCTTGGACGCGTCGCATTTTTAGGCCTAATGGTTTTATTCTAACAGTTATGACTTATCCTGTCTCCATTTTAGCACATTTTTTAGTAGATCACTCTAAATTTAAATTTCAAATTTTTCATGTTTAACGATGTATCAATATAAAGTAAGACCTACCGGTACCTATACAAGATCTAAGAACTAAGAACTATAAGAACTAAGATCTATGGACATCGCTGGGTTTCACTTGGTTTAAAACTTAGTTTTCACTAATATAGATCAGGACAAAATATAAAATCATAAATTGCCAATACAAAGGTATTCCTGCTTGGATAGGACACCTGCAGAGCGGTTATATACATATATCCATTCCTTATAGTATAATTGGTAAAAATGACGGCAAATGCCGTAAGAGTCAGACTCAGAGATAACCTTGTACGCTTGTCCAATTAATTATATGAGCGTTACAAATATGTATTTTTTAATTTTTCCTACTATACACAAATAATCGAAGATTGTGTGAATTTTGACTAGTGTTTGCTCCGGCTCTGCCTCAATGTAGGCTATACATATTGTTCAAAAAAAAAAAAAAAAAAAAGAGACAATAAGTTAAAATAGTGTTTCCTCACACAATGATCGTTATAAACTCGTAATTATATCCTTAAATGTCAATTATAACATTATTGAGTTCTTGATGGTGCAATTTAACTTTATATACCTCATTATTGGCATCAGCCGTCTTTTATTGTGAATATAACAGAACCACTGTCAATAAAAATAATTTTTAAGAATAGTAGTCTCAATATTATCTATTATGGAACACGTATTAAAGTTTATGATTCAATTTTAAATTCAAGACAAAATTAACTTAAGTTCGTGCCAATTAGTTAAGATTGCATTGAGTATGTCAGTAGATTGCCGGTTTTGGTCACGGGGTTTTGTAGTACGACGATTAACGTACTGATTAACGAACAATTCATGAGATGGCGAGAGGAAACTGACAGCAATGTTCCACTACAATAAATACAAATTGTTTTTTGTAGTTTGGATTATTGCTGTGTAGAGATTAAAACCGATACAGAGCGCATGGCCGAGTCAAGATGCTTGTAGGCGCGGGGTCTGCGGGGGTGGGAACGTAAGTCACGTGCTTCGGTGCAAGCAGTCTGACTGCAAATATTTCGTTACACGCTATGCTTATGGGCAGAGGTCCGAGTCAGACCAAATAAATGACTTCATTATAATTGATTGCTATGACTGATGTGCCAATTCTACTGAGAAATGTATTTTCATGATAACCAGCATATATTTCTACTTCTTTTTATGTGACTTACACCCACGTTATACTATACAGGATACTATTCAGTATCCTCTGAAGATCAAAATAACCATACACCGGCCTCCAATATCTCTCCGTGTCACGTGGTATTTATTTGATTTTTTTTTATTATTATATTTGATGCGTCTCGCGCAGTCTAATATATATTAGGTCTTTGATATGGATACGCAACTCTGTCCAGAGCTAGGGAAAATGTGGGTGAACTGTTGTATCTTCCACTCTTCCAGTATTGCATGGTGAATAAAATTCAAATTATATTGTGAATCGCATAGTTGTGTTCATCGATGCTTTCTTTGACTTGTATCGAGTAGAGTTTTCTCCTATTTATGGGAGATGTGTTTTACAAAGAAGACTTCAATGTAGACAGGAGAAATGCGGCGCGAAAAATTTAGGTGAACACGAACATTTGCTTTTTTTGTTTGAATGCATGAGAAGGTTAAAAAGTATATCATTCCAGCTAAACTTTAAATACGTAGTACAACAAGCATAGTGTAGTTTGTACCGCGGTAACAGGACATTTGGGGTGTTTAATATATGACTGGTTGCACAAACTCTGGAACGCTGTTGCCCATCCATCGGTACGATAAGTGTGAAATAAGTTTTTAATTTATATTGGGTTTAACGACGCACTGTACTGAAGACTAAGGTGAACTGATGACTAAGGTCTATTGGCGTCGGTGAATGATGTATGAGATGATGGGATGATGAGATGAGAGCTTATTTTATTATGTGTTCTTGGATAGTGGGGACGAATCGGTTGTGGCATCCGGTATTGACCTAAACAACAGAGAGAAACCACGAAAAACTCCTGTCAAGATGGTCGACCAAACGAAGGCGGGAATTGAGACCCGGTCTCCAGAATGACGGTTTAGTGTGCTAGCAACTCGACCAACCGTCTCAAATTTGCAGGCAACGACCATGCTTATATTGTCGGAAAGGACGTTTTGCGACTAGATCCGATTTCAAGATTTTTCTTTCTCTGATCTTTTAGATAAAACATCTAATCTCCAATTAGCTTCACTGATATTTTAAACATATTCTGTATGGAGGGGATATCAATCATCAATGAATTCAATGACCATTTCAGGATAACGAATGACAACAAATAAAAATGTATGCAAATGTGAAAATGTCGTGTGAAACTACCTCTGAAAAACATCTTCTCCCTCAAACATGGTATGTTATTGCTCTGAACACGTACTCTGTGGAACTGATGGTTCATGCACTATATAAAAAGTGCGCGTATGAATCACATATTTCTCGTATTGATGTTAATTGGTAATATTAAGTAAGCAAAACATAGAAGCATATAGACATTTCTTTGAATATTTTCATCCAAAACATTTAAATTTTGAGATGGAGTTATGTCAATAATATCGGCCATGTTTTATGACACTCGGGTAAGTGGTTACCAAGGCCTGTAGATTAGTAATATCATTTCATTTAAATAACTCGCTAATGTTCTATCATACATTATATTCAAACATTGAAATAAAATATATGATACTCAGATTGTAATAATATTCATATTTCTACCCATATAAATATGTGGTTGAAAGAAGTGTGATTGAAGAAGTGTGATTGTGATTGAAGAAGTGATCGACCTCTTCATGATAGTATGATCACATTGCATTACATAAGTGCACGCCTTTTGAGTGGCTACACTTTGTTTCCAACAGGACACAAGTCAATCATAACATTCTTGGCGCTTATTTTCTCTGTTCCAGCCTGACGTCATTTCCGGTGAACGGTCCGAGCATCAAGACTGGTGTTAGTGCCGTGTTCATGTGACGTCACTATTCTGCGATGTTGCCTCATCGAAGTATTAACATTCTCAGTAGAATCATTGTAATACTTGATAACTAAACACTGTTGTAATTTAGATGAAGATGTGGATCGAGTCACTCGGCTCCTCGGATCAAACTATTTGACTCAAATAGTTTGGGAAAAATTAATTTTTCAACGGATTTAATATAGAAGAAAGCTGAAGTCTTATGAGAAATCAGAATGATTTATGTGAAATCTTATGAGATACTTTAATAACTCAAGTTAATATAAAGAAAACGATTTTAGAAGTAGATATGATATTGAAATGGAAAAATAATAGGCCTACTGAGCGCTGGTTTGGATCGGTTTGTAGTTCATGGTCGACATTTTTAACAATATGGTTTTAATTTTTTACATTCAACTTTATAAACGTTCAGGGTAGCCATGTTTTCAACTTCTGTTCGTTTCCAGTGATGATTGAGTATTGACGTATACATAGTATTGAAAATTGAAATATCAATTTTCTGAAGAAATATTACTTGCACATAAAATCACAAATCCAATTTAAAGTAAAAAAAGGGATTTTATAACGTCCCATACGAGGTTACACGTCGAATTTTATAACTTTAGGCCTGTATGAATATCTCGAAAATTAGTGAAGAGCCATCAATGATTCTTTTTCTAAGCTATGACGTAGAATGCAAATGACATTACCAATTATACAGAATTTTGCTGATTTAAAAATATTTGAGGGTGAGAGCTAGGAGCCTCCTTAATAAAAAAGAAATCAAATTTAAAGATTAAGTGGAAGTTGGGGGGCCAGTCTTCCACGGAGGATTTTTTATTCTCGCCTTCTCCTATTGGCGATTCCGGTAGGTATATTCATGAAGGATATTTAACACAATCATCTATAGAAAAGAAAATTGTGTTATATATACGGTAGGTGAATGCCACATTTAGGTGAATGCCAGTGCCACAAAGTGTTGTGAAGAGATGACCGATGGGAGACGAGAAAAAATAAAAATAATCTAACAAGTGATCAAGAAAGAACTTTATAATCAGAATCAATTTTGTACAAAAACAATAACTTAATTTTGTAACATGCTACAAACTTTAGGTTACACCAAATTTTTAACTTGAGTAAATTTGAGTTAGTTTGATGTACTTAATAAGGAATCTTTTTTGTTGAATGGAATACTAAATTGACTACAATTATTTACACTGAACTTATCTCCACATTTTTTCACTTATATTTAAGAAAGTGGCTATTCACTATTTTTGACACTCTGTTTCACACGGAACCAAACGTTCAACATATTATCGACATATTCCATATATTATTCAGAGTATTGTTGTGAAAATGTGAATATTATCCATATTTTTACCGGCACATGCTGCGCAGTGGTTAACGCAATCGCTTCATGTGATCCGGGAGGCGAGGGGAATTTCGAACCCAGTTCGATCCCCGCCGCCGTCCATCTTTACAGGGGTTTCGCATGGTTTCCCTCTGTATAGTATATAGGCTAATGCCGGGATAGTTCCTACAATAAGTCGGCCATGACCGCTTCCTTTCCACTATGTCTCCCATTACCCAAGAACTCATCATCCCATCATCTCATTAATCATCCATGCGACGCCAATAGATCTTCGCTATCATTACAGTGCGTCGTTAAACCCAATATTAGTTATTATCCACATTTTCACAACAATACCAAACTGACCACGATAATATTTGACCTGCCACGGTAGTTCGGTCAACTTATTGTTGAAAGGGCGCTCTCTGACCATGGCCTTCAGCCGTATTACACGTGCTTCCTCCACTCGGATGAGATCGATCGGCGGTCTCCACTACCACATTCTACTAACGTGCGTCTGTTTCGACTTGTCACGATGTGTGAGTTAAATAACTTCGTCCCCCCACATGTGATGATCACACCACACGTCTCGCATACACGCACCGCCAACTAAATCGCGCGACCGTTCCGAGTGGATCGGAGCAGGTTTTCAATAGACTTACCACCAATTAAAAGTATAAATAGATAAACTAAGAAAACGGTATAATATGTAGTCGTGAAATGGAGTGACATAGACACTGGCATGAGTTATGTATATATTTTCATTGTAGTTTTAATTGCGTGAAGGTATATAAGTTATCGTTATGAATATAATATATAGCCTATATTTTTTTATATGAACTTTGTTAAACAATAGTGTCTTCTTAATATGTTGTATTTGTGTCGATAACGATTCAACTCTTACTGCTCTAGAAAATATTTTATTCAATTTACGCCAATTTCGGACCCGGTTCGATCCCCGCCGCCGTCCATCTTTACAGGTTTTTTTCGTGGTCTCCCTCTGGTGTCCAGGCTAATGCCAGGATGGTTAGGCCACGACCGCTTCCTCTCCACTAACTGCCCATTACCCAAGAAACCTTCATCTCATCACCCCATCACCTCATTAATCGCCCATCCGACGCCAATAAATCTTCACTATCATTACAGTACGTCGTTAAAGCCCCATAAAAAATATATGTTGTATATTGGACTTCTAGTATTCGTAAATATTGGGCCGATTTTGGCGACATTTAACATGACCATATGAAGCCTATATAGGCCTATTAGTCATTAAAGGTCGAGAGTTCTGACCAATCACAACTCAAACATTGAGGTATGTCAACTCGATTCGAGTATATAAGCCTATCATCCAAATAATTTTTTCAAGTCTCAAATGTGTCTCATTGTTGGATATGAATAAAAAGTAAATAATATTTGTTTTATGAAAATGACTACCCTTTATGAATTAAAATTTCCCCACATTTGAAGAAATTATCCTATTGATTACATTTTTATTCCCAGTCTAAATCTATTGAAAACATAACCCACGATGTTACTATGTAGTAATGGGCATAATGTTACGAACACTTCTTTATAGGGCCTATCATTGACTAAATATATCCACATCTCTTTAGTAAATGTAGGATTATGGGACTATGAGTTGTTTATTGTTTTTTTAAAATATATTTTGGGTTTAACGACGCAATGTACTGATGACTACGGTCTATTGGAGTTGGTGAATAATATATAAGAAGATATAGGATGATGAGATATTATTATATTATGTGTTTTTGGATAGTGTGAAGGAGTCGGTAGTGGCCTGCTGTTTAGAAACCATTCCATATTCGACCCGAACGACAGAGGTAATCCACGAAAATCCCCTGTTAGGATGGTCGACCATGGAAGGAATCGAACCCCGGTCGCCTGAATGGCGGTTCAGTGTGCTAGTCACTCGACCACTCGTCTCAGTCACATGTGTTGTAAGATGAGCGATAGGTTGATAAATGTTGATAAATGTAATGGTAAGCTATACAGACAACTTGATTTTGAAACTATCATCACTATTATATATATATAGGCCAAATACTGTCTTCGTGTTTCATCTTTTGCTTATTTTAATCGTTCTACTATTTGATAATTGTTTTTTTTTTTACTCTTCTTGAAGCTTTAAAAGCATCGTCCTCGCGATTGTGATTGGACAAAAAAATCGGTTTAAAACCGTGTACAATCTGAATAATTTGGATAAAAATATGCATTATATAATTTTTTTTTCAGAAGAGTTGATCCGATTTATGTAAAGCTTTATAATAATGTGTGTTACTCATTCATTCTTGTGCTTGATTTCGTAAACATTTTAAAATATTCGAAGAAAATATTTTTTTTTCATTTCCCTCCTCTGGGTTATTTATTTGGGGGTTGTCGAAACTTCGAAATTGTTTCTCTCAAAAGTGGTTTAGCCGATTGTGCCTTAAAACTACACCGTATGAAGTTAGCCATCTATGTTTATACCAAGTTTCATAAAAAATTTGGAACGCGAAAAAAAAAAGGAAAAATCTTTCTTCATCAAGAACAGCAAAACTGAGTCTTCACTTACGCTCATCTAAAGTATTTTACAACGTTATATTTTGAATGAAAGATTCAAAGATTCACCCCCCCCCCCCCCCTCCCCAAACACAGTTTAAGCTTATATTGATGCACCCCTTTTTTAGGGAACTCTTTAATCTTCATATGTAGACAATTTATACAATTTTTCAGACCCACAAAGTCAAAATAATAATAATAATAATATCTTGATTTGTGCGGCGGGCTTTTTCTTCCACCAAACAGCTTCAGTGTAGGTTTCAAACTATGTGCATCAGCGCGTGTATCATCCGGTATTAGGACTACTAGGCCTACAGTACAGTGTATATAAAATGTGTGTAAATGAATGTAGGCCTACAATGGAGTTGACGTTTCAACTTGAATCATTTTTTTAAATCCAAATACAAAAAAATATTTCTGAGAGGAGTATTAAACAATAATATATATTAACATATTTTTATTCATTTAGTTTGCCAATAGACATTATACACATTTGACATACTCGAGTCTCTATTTTCTTATGCGAAAATAATTGTAATTGTATGTAATCACCGCGTATAATTTACTTGACTCATGGCGATAACGACCAAGTTTAACGACGACTAGATTTTACTACACAAAACACTGTAGAGCTGAAACCACGCTGAAAATCGAACAGCCAATCTACAAACTTACTATGTTCCGAAATTCAGTTGCAGGCCCAGAACACCCCCCAGGATTTAGATATTGGGCTATTTGTTATTTCGAGTGACCATTTTATTTGTTTATACCTAGTATTTATTACTTTTGATTAGATACTAGATCACGATCACGAAGTAACGGTCTTGCCATCTTCTATTGCATAGAAGATGTAGAGAATACATTATCTTAACACTACAGAATATAACGAAATATTTGACCATTCGTAGTTGCACCATAGATAAAGGATTGGACATAACTTTAAAAAAAAAATAAGGGCTGTTCGAAAAGGGTGAAATGTAAGACATTTTTTATAATGACCGTTTTTCGGAGAAGCGAATTTCCCCTCTCCACCCTCCCTTTAACACATTTCTCAATGAAGAATATTTGTTGGTGTAAAAAGGTCAGGTCGTTTCGTCAACCTATCGTGCTTCGAGTGTCCGCTTTCAGGTAGTCAACCGTACTGACATCTACCGGAGATTTCAAGAAACTGCTACGTGTGTGACACCAGTCATATGCGATGTGAATAAAATCGAACAATATAACCTATGTGCGACGTATGTGATTGCGGTGACCGACAATCGGATGTTTTCCTTATCACATCTATCTATTGTAACGCAGTCAGTATGCAACAATACTGGAACATTTACGAAATATTGTTTGTTATCAGACGCGACATGCCAGTTATATGATTATTTACATTATAACAGCGTGAATAGCAATTACATGTTGATTCATACATTAATGACACAAAACAGTTTGTAGAATGGTTATATACATGATACAAAGCCTATATATCCCTTGTGAATGAGTGAAAGATGTTTGGTCACATATTATTTTCTTATAGGCTTTATTATACATGGTTTTATATACGAGCAAAATTGATATAGTTAATTGATGTAGGCCTAGTACATGGAGAATCGAGCTCCTATTAAATGTTTCGCGGATTTTTGACAAAATATCATATGCTTGAAGTAGAATTCAAGTTAAATAGTTAGTTTTCTCTATTTATCGAAGAGATTATAATATAATGCTATGATGCGCGCTAGAGATATACGCCCGCTTCTAACTAGGCGAATTAGTATCACTACTAAATAATAGGCCTAAAGGAATTCCAACTCTTCATAGCAATACAAAATCTTCTGAACTAAATGATATTGAAATGACAAAAGTCACGTTCAGAACAAATAGTGTAAGAATTTCGTTCATTAAAATCTGATTCTGATATGGTTTATTTTGTATGTGATCGGATTTAAAAAATGACATTGTTATAGATAGGAATGAGAAATAATGTCGAGCTGGTACGTACTATTTTCAAAATAAGAGCTAATAATCGCGCCTATATAACAGCAATAGCCAACCCCATTTGGTTAAAATCCAATTATTTTCACGATGGTAGTCATGCAGAGGGATAACATTGCAGTATTTCAGCAGTTGGTACGTTATTCCTGCCACTCAATCCACGTTCCACTTTGGACGGCGAGATTCGTACGTCATGACAATTTCGTCACAGACCAAGGCTTTCGGGTCATGAGACCCGAACATAGCCGAAGAGAGAGAAGAGAAAACAAAGTTGAACTAAAAATACCGAGCGAAGCCGATGGAAAAATAGGAAAACACGAACAAGTACGATCGTTGCCGAACATAGTTGATGGGATATTATTGAGGGGAAAAGAGAATGTAGGCGCTTGCGTTGGAAATGATGACGAGAACAGCAATACTGGCTGAGGATAGCGCAGCGCTTGGAAATAATTATATGCCGTAGGGCCGTCGGACAAAAATATGTTGGAGGCTTGTAGATGGAAAATAATACGAAACAATACACCCTCGCTTCATTGTTCGAATAATTGAATTAAAGAAACATGTTTGATTATCTACTGCAAATATCATCAAAATGTTCAAATAAATTTCACATTTATTAAAATAAAATATACACAATATATTTTAACAATCTAATTTGAGATAGTATTAAATATATAGAACTGAACTAACGTGGCATAATTTTTGTATCAGATAAAATGGATCCTACAATTTTAATTATGATGTTATATTTTATGATGATTTTAAAAAAAAATCAAATATAATTAAAACTATTCATTATTGTTGGAAGAGCGTGAGTTCTATACACGGTGGGAAAAGCCAACAATGGGAGCGATTGTGAAGTATGAACGAACATACAGAATGGGACCAAATCGTTGTCGCTGCTGTAGTATCGAGCTAGTCAGGGTTTTCCCTTGTACACTCGATGGCTACGGTAGGATAAGGAACTAGCGGACTAGTCGACAAGCTTGGGTGAGGGGTACGAGCGGAGGGTACAGGAGGTTGATGATTCGAAAGGGGCGCGGGGCGCGCGGGGACGAAGTGGCGTTCGAAGCGGCTGTTGCCTGCAACTCGGAAAAACAGCGCTTCAGTATGCGACTGTATGGCGCTAGTCGAGTAGAGTTTGTGTGTTTATTGATGTGGAGTGCAGGCCGGTTTAAAATAAAGCGGCGATTACGGCTTCTAATGAGTGAAACAAATTATGTGGAGTGAATTGAAGGTGAGAACAATATTAAATTTCATTAAAATAATTAATTTATCCTTGTTTTGTAGGAATTTGTAGGTATTATCAAGCATTTTAACTCTAATAAATGATGACAACTAGAATGAATAAATCTATACTATCTTGACTCTACTAGTTCAAACGAAGGGTTGAAATTGGATGAGTAAAACTAATCCAAATTATTTTATATACATCTATAGGCTTAATTTCTTACAGTGTTATGTAAAATTGTGAACGTAATGCCGATAAATTCGGCATGCTAAGCGTATTACACATCTACAGTGTATGTGTATTATCACATACACAGCTATATAACACATCTTATAATTATTTTTATTTATAAATGCTTCTTTATGAAAAAAATACCAAGACGTTAACAAATATACCAATGAAATAGATCAATAACGCATTGATTGCAAGTGAGATACTTGTAAAATATCCAGCCGTTTCTGATTGTTGACAGTTTTCTAAGAATTGTCAGTCGCGCACATTGTCGCGTTGTGCGGTACTTCCTAGCCAAACTCGCATGTGGCTCGTCGTTTTGAATTTAAGCGGGTCTTCAACAAAACATACGATGGTCAGGGGAAAGGGATGTGGAATGCGAACCACATCTCCCCTCTTTTTCTTCCTCCCCCAAGAGAGTGAGCGAGAGAGAGGGGAGGGACGGGTTGTTATCAACGTCGTCTGCTCGCTTTCTTTACTACTGTCATACGCAACGTACATTCCCGCTAGCTTTTCAAGACTGCATTGGTTACCATGGTTACTGACTATCAACGAAAAGACGTTCGAAATTTGAATTGTACGAGCTATGATGTCATTTTTCAGATTTTTAGGCCTACCTAGTATGTACCTACTATGTTGTTTTGTTGTAACTATGATCAGGTCCGAATCGCCATGCATATAAAAAAAATTACCGATGTCAATGACTTTTATATAATACATTATAAGGCCTAACCCCCGTGTTACCATCATTATTATATTTTTAATCTGGGCTCAATAGATTGACCTTGGATATTATTGTATATTAGTATGTTATTATTATTATAGGAATAAGTATTGGAAGAATGAAAGAGAGATTAGAAGAATATAATGTTATAGATTTCACGAACAGCAGGACAGATATTCTAAAAATATTCACTATTATATTATTATATCATTTTTGTATTGGAAAATGGTGCTGAGGTTCGCGTTAGCTGGTGGCATTCTAGAGCGCAAACCTCGACAGGTGTGGAGGCAAGACTTCATTCTTGCAGGAGTGGAGGCGCCTGCCAGCTAGCACATCTGACGTAAGCTCTAGGAAGCCGGGCAAATTTCTTAGTCTAGCTGCATTTCATAGAGACCTATTTTGAATTTGACATAGCCTTCTACTAACTCATCAGGATACCTGCAAGAACTGCACAACAATTTACTAAATTTTCATGCATCATATATATATAGGCCTATAGACCTATACATAATATAGTCTATTGTCGATAGAAATTAAAAATAGGACGCTACGCACACAAACGTCTATTTCGAAGTATACGAGATTTTTTCGACTATATCTAGTCCTATACAATCACAGTACCGTCAAATCCGTGGGACGGTGGTAGAGTGGACATGGATTTTTTGCTCTTCAGAATTTAGGAAATGTAATTTATGCCGTTCTGTCACTGTAAAATGTACACGAGGCTACTGCATGCAGTTTTATGGAAATTACATAACTGCTAGGCGCACTGGTAAATACCATTAGATCTCGGATATGATACATTTTCACACTTCAAATTATGTATTACTCCATTTTACTCGTTTTTTTTATGTTGCTTAACGACCCCACCAACAGCTAGGTTATACGGGGATACGAATGAGCGGGTGATAATGAAATGATGAAGTGATGATAGGTGAAAGGACCCATGCCTTATGCGGGACTCGAACCCACGCCCAACGGTGACCTCAGTTTCTACCGCTAGCGATAGCTGACTGCGCCACCGGGGCGGCATATTACTCGTATATAAATTACATTCAATTGAGTTTTCCCATTAACGAATAATAAAATTTAGTCAGCAGCATATTTCACATATCTTCGTACCTGTAGTCCAAGAAGGGAAGTTACGAAGAAAGCAAAAACAACCACAAAAATAAAAAACTAACTGCCTGACACCACGCGATTATCGATTCAAATGTAGGCCTATAGCTCTCTAAGATGTCAACTGACACGGTTCAAGTTACTCTCAAGAGACTCGTTTTGACGTGCGACTGCATTTGTATTCTGCTCGCTCAAACACACACACGTGGTATCGCACGTGGTTACACACTCTCGACTCTTGTGTGTACCGTAATGTCAGGCAAACACCTTTCATCGTTGGCAACTTGCTACAATTATCAGCTCAATTGACACTAAAAGAGGTGTGCCACGTACAACTCACGCGTTTTTTACCCTACGGCGAACTCGAGTGATTCATTTCTGTCTGCTACGAGTTGTGTACGGTGTTAGACAAGACAATACTTTTTTTTTTCAAGGGAGGAGGGCGGGGTGAGTGGGGTGAACCGACTGCGTGTTCATTTCATTACTAAGTTATGCAGATAATTGTCAATAATCCAGACTTCTTCGAACTTGAAAATACAAACTGGACCTGGTAACTTGGTAAGAGCAGAAAATCACGATTTAAGAACATCTTGAACAGTTGCGAAGGTTTAGTTAACTGTTTTGTACATTTTTTACACTTGCATTTTGATCAACCAACATCAAAATCGTGGTATCGACGTACTAGGGAGATGATTTTCATTGTGTCAATGATACACTGCTTATCATAGACTGTTGTCATTTAGAACGGCAGATAATTTGGATTGACAAAAATGAATATCCTATCACTCGTAATAATTTGGAACTGCGTAACATTGTCTGGTTAATGAAACTGTCATTTCATTATAATGCACCTTTATTAATTCTGTAGACATTTCCCTCACATCATCCCTGTAAAGTTAAATGCTTTGATGCATGCATGTCGCTGATGACCTAAAGATGCGTTTCATAGAAACATTCTGACGAACCATGCCTTATACCGTGTGTGTACTCGAACCCACAGCCCATCTCATTAGAAGGCGTCGCCTTGGCCCACCCTCGGGGTGAGTGGAAGATGGGGAATAGCTGCGAGTAAATCCGCCGTCGAACCCGTGATCTTATAGTAACTCGATCGCTAGGGATAGACCCTCACAGTTTTATGTTTATATATATTGGCCTACATATATTATTTATATATATATATATATATATATATATATATATATATATATATATAATATGTGTGTGTATATTGAATACATACCATCTCATATCATCTCTTCAGTCAATGGAACTATTCCATCCACGAAAGAGGCTCGAATCAACCGTGCGCTTATGAGGGTCGGTTGTTCGGAACCTTCTTCTTTCACGAATAAAAGTGTCGACAGATTTATTCCTGAAATTGGGAAAACAAAAATGTTGAAAAATATGAATATAAATAATGAAACATTGTTGGATGGCTCTTTATTCTATGTTTTTTTTTGTTCTTTGATTATAGCATCTGTATGTTTTGGATTCTTAAATCGTAATCAATGTGATCACATGCACCTTATTCCCCTCGGCTGATGCACACACTACTGAATAAACATCACAAAGAAAAGAGAATAAATACCACAACGATCGGTAATCGATCATTTTTAATTGTTTCAGAAATGTAATATATAACTGAATGTTTCGCCACTAGAATGCGTACAGTTAATCTAACATTGTCCCTCGCGTTTAGCATTCGTTCTTCGATTGGTAAACAATAAGCTAGCAAGCACATGGTGTAATAATACCTTACAAGTTCAACAACAAATCGACACACACGTTTGGAGTGTGTTCATAAAACACGTTCCATAAATCAGCTGTTCGGCGGACAGCGAACACGCTTCCGTGAAATGCATGTGGTTATTATTATTACGGTTTGAGTCAATTACATCGCCTGCCTATCTGCATGTCATTCATTCATTCATTCATAATACGTGCAAGCATTGACAAGCGCGATCCATTGCAACAAGGTTGCTGCTGCCACCACTGCCACCAGATGAGAAATCGTTTAGATGAGTTATTGTTCAATACGTTTTATAACAACTACTACCTTGATTTATTGGTTGAACACGGACGAACCATGTTTTCATGTTCATTGATGTAATCGAGAAGGTCTGTGTTTCTTGCTTTTTCTTCTCTATCTATAAAATCCGTATCGCTGATTTTATTAGATGAACTTAGCGGAGACTTTCATTTCAGTTACCGAAAAAAAAATCGGAAAGTT
The DNA here is from genome assembly GCA_907164805.1 of Brachyptera putata. Lineage (NCBI taxonomy): Eukaryota > Metazoa > Arthropoda > Insecta > Plecoptera > Taeniopterygidae > Brachyptera > Brachyptera putata. The sequence continues at coordinate 33,310,336 of OU015462.1, forward strand.
TTGAAAATCCTCATGAAACAAGAAACAAATTTTAAAAAATATAAATTCTTCAAAACCCTCAAATGTTTACTGATTATAAAAATAACTATAGGCCTACCATGGATATTTTGTATATAAACAGATGATTCATTATAGATTTCCACACTTCGAAGTTCATCTCAATTCGCATGTAGGAACTTGTTTGACAATTTCATCTACACGATGTACCGGTATATATGGTCAATACTTAATACTGTGAATTAGGAATTAGTATGTTAGTTAGAGCTCAAGTCGCCAATTCAGTCGTGATTTTCAGTAAGAAATTCCTCCCTAGTTTTCATAGTAGGCCTATTATATTTTCCGTAAATGTCGTAATCGTGAGATTCGAACTTTTGAATTCTTTTTCCCCGTGATTCTGAATTTCTCTATCGTCACTCTTTCGAACAAGAATGACGGTCCACTGTACTGCGAGCTCCTTCCGTTCCGTGGCTCGTGTCTCCAGTCACTGTAGCTGATCAGCTGATAACCCAAAAGATGACAAGGCGGTGTCAATATCAATCACTGCCCCCTGAAATGAGCGACTGAGGCGTTCCCGCTCATTTAGCATTCAATACGCGACCGGTACTGACGGTCACAACAACAAATTGAGTAGAAAGGACGGGGGGAGGGGGAAGACATAAAAAGTAGTCTAGGAAGTGTAATGATACCGTGTAGTAAAATGTCGCTCGAAAAAATTGTTTACTTACTAAAGGAAAAAAAGCAGTTAGCTGTATAGTAAATACTACGGTCAACGGTGTGCGGAACGAAATACCTCCGTTCTAGTAATTGAAAATCACGACTGAATTGGCGACTTTAGCTCTAACTAACATACTAATTCACAGTATCGAGTATTGACTATATATCGCGTAGATGAAATTGTCAAACAAAAGTTTGATTTCGTACAATAGGAATGGCACTCAAGATATTTTCGCCATGCAATATATTAAAATTATTAAATACGGTTGTCTTGGAAAAGTAATTATTTTGGATTGTTACATGTTCACCGTTGTTGACGTAAGATCTGCTTCAACTTTTATCATTTATTATATGCGCTTATTAATACAGGGTACCGTTACCTAATACATTAATATCACCATAAGTTCAGAGGGTAGAAGCTGCCAATTGGTCAAAATTATCCAACATTCATCTAGCTGTAGCTATTATTTGTAGTTCGTTTTTGTGAAACACGGGAACACGTGTTTTCATATTTACATACATTTAGTTCTCACTTCTTGTCATTGGTTCTCATCCAAAGTTTCCACACATATCCTAAATACTATCATTACGTTGTCATATGAGTGACGTGTCTTTCATGACGTCAAACGTACACACAGTTACGTGTTGACTTTTGACGCCGCGCTAACGCAAACAAAGCGAACCCATAGAACGCGTAAATGAGCGTGAAAATGAATTAAAAGTCACATCTCTCTCTCCCTCTCTCTCTCAGTGTAAATAACGCAACGAAACTCTTTAAATACCGCACCAGTGGTATTGAGACAGGTCAGTGTTTTAAGTACCTCACACTCCATTAAACAGCTGATCTCAAGAATGAACATTTCAAAAGCCTCTTCCACCCGCCCCCCCCCCTCCGTCTCACACACACGCGGTCATTCCCAACTTTATTCAATTGTAAAAGTAGTAAAACGTTGTCTGTTCACTTCCCGAGTTCGGTAGTCGTTTTCATTTTTATCTACTTCAGCATTATTATTGAGTAACGACTTCGAATTCGAAACAGTATAGGCCTACGCTCATTCCCAAATAAACAATTCCTTTGTTGCTATTATCTAGAAGTTGGTTTAAATTTGACAAAGATATATAGGAATATATATATATATATATATATATATATATATATATATATATATATATATATATATATATATATAGGCCTATACGGTAGGCCTATTGTTTGCATAAATTTAGAAGTCGAAGGCATCTGGTAAAAAATCTTGACTCAGAACCATACGTTCCACATTTCCAGAAGCGCTATGAGCATTTAATTATATTTATATTCGAAATTTTGATGTAGATCGAAATTGCAACCACTCGCACCCCAGTTTATTTCATGCTATACATTTGCATCACGAAAGAAGAAGGCGCGAACCACCCGTGCGCTAGTGCTGTGGATAGGGGAGACTGTCGTTCGGAACTTGAATCCCTTGTGCATTGATATAAGTATGTCCAGAGGCTATAAGTGATAAGTATGTCCAGTATGTCCGAAGATAGCATAGAATGCGTGAACTGTAGTAACATGAGACTCGAGGTCGCAACTTGTAACATTTAAATCAAATATACTTTTTATTAAATATTTTGTAAAACAAAGTTCGCTATACATGTCAGTAGTGCTACCCTCTGTACAGGGTTTTATTTTCAATCAGCTTATACATTAGTAATGAGTGGGTGTGTACATGGCGAAGATAATAGATAAATCCATAAGTCCTTACTAAGTCTTATGTTTATACTTGGGGATGTAAGGGCTTTTATAAGCTTAAAAAGTAACGGGGTAGGTCAGGATTATCTTTGATGTATAAAATCCGAGGAAGAAGCCGCTATATAAGTTACTTGGGGGCGCATGGAAGTGTATTGAGTGGAGTATTGTTTTATTGTGTCAACTTTCGAAAAGTTTCAAAGACAGAAACAATCTTTTTAATACCTTCAAGATTTGGTGAACGTAAGAACTATGTGTAATACATATCTACAATACATTTAAAACGCTATAAACGTATATGCCTACTAACTTATTATAATTTATTGTATAAATTTCACATGCGTACAGCCAAAAACATTACTGATTTGATGTTCTATAGATTATTTTAGGGTTATTCATGCATGTTTGAATATTATCATAATATGAGGTTAATAATTTAAATGTGTTTTGCGTGGCATTTTTGTAGTATTTACGAGATGTTTGTTTCTACATTTTCGGGCTATTATAATTTTAATATCTCATCTTTCGAAATTCATCACCGAAAACTAATTTACCGTTAAAATCGTCTCTATCCCGGTGCAATTTCATGTCATTCATTCCCTTCTTCTAACATGTAACAACAGTAATTGATTTCTCTTCACTATGTCGCGCGACCATCTCCTTCATCTGTTATACATGAACGCTCGGGAGTCTTGACCCTTCAGGTAGACTTGGATTCACCATCGAAAGGAGAAGGTTATCTACCAACTAAATAATCGCAAAAAATTCGGTTATTGTAGAGAAATACATTGCAGCTTTACAAACTTACCGCACTTGAAAGATATTTAGGGTGGATTGCAAGAACGAAGTTTAAACCCCGGTCTACTTTAGACGCCGTCTTAAGTACAAAATAGCATTGCAGAGGCAATGCTATTTTGTACTTAGACGGCGTCTAAAGTAGACCGGGGTTAAACTTCGTTCTTGCAATCCACCCTTAGTTTTTTTTTAATAGTAAATCTCGTCTGGAAAACAGGTAGACAAATATAACGGCGATATTTGCGTTTGATATGTTGGTAAACGACCTTTCTATTTTTTCGTGGGTGCAGTAGTAGACACGTAATAACTATGCAATATGACTATAGCGAGTAGATAGCCAACAATGCATTCGCAGTAATAGTATTATTCACCATTCATACCACTCATTCATAGGCCTACTACTCATCGATCCTTTTTTGTGTCATGAGCGAACGGAACAAATATTTAGATGGCAGTGAGTCGTACAGTTTAGTTGAACGTAAGCTCGGTGACCGTGGTCACCATCAGAAAACCACAAATAGCAAACTTTCAGTATCAACTTGAATATATAAAAAATACAGTGATAATTTTCATATGAAAAGTACAAATGATGGAAAATGAACCTAGTTTGGGTTTGCGTAACCTACTCGCAACAAATTTTCGCTTTGACGTATGTGCGAAAAAATATAATCATACTGGCGATACAATACTCGTACTTATTATGCACGTCGCACGTTGATTCTTTCGCAGTGAGCGAGTCGGTGGTGATTAGGAGCGTGGTTGGTGCAGGTCAGACTTGACGGACAGAGATCAAAGTCTGGCCACTACTAAAGCACCGCGTGCACTTGCTTTCGCCTTATAAGCTGATTGATGACAACAATTATTCTATACTCGGAAGTAGGAATTGAACTTTAATTAGTATTCGATTAGCTGTGTAATCGAGTACCTATATCAAGATGATTATTTTTGGAAGTTCAACTTATAGATTGAAATTCACTTTTAAAATGTGCAATTCAAGTTATGACGATTAAGCGATTTTAATTGTTACCACTAATTTTCTGACTAAATATTTTGAAGATAACTTATGCAATTAAGATGATTGTTCTTCTTATTGTACATTGTTACATCAATCTAAATTTATTTGTTGTAATCTGCTTCTCAGTATAAATGTATCAATTCATAAAATCATACGATTTCTTGCTGAGATTTTTTATGCTTCGTTTTTACGTCCCAGAGAAACATTTTGTGCCATTACAATAGAAAATCAAAATGGATATATTTTTATTTTGAATAACGAATAAAGAGTAAGATCACTGGGATAGTGTTTTTTACTACCCCAAGTAGATAGTTACGCGACTTGACAAATTAAAAAATGTGTGTTTATGTAGAATCGGGATGAACAATCACATCACGGCTAGAAGTTGGTTGATTTTTGGAAAAAGTGAAACAAGAAAAGAAGTATAGTTATGGTCTATTTTGGCTTAGCGTTAGGCAAGCTGGCAGTCGGCCAACTAATGTTGCCAACTGCGCAAAGTCGTGTTTTCGGTCGTCTCTAGCCTCCGAGTCGTATGTGTGTATGTATATATATATATATATATATATATATATATACATACACCGAGAGCTAAAGTTAGCTATCGCATCGAAGGCGACGCTGCTAGCACGACACAAACACGGCGTCTCGGATCCTTCCTTGGCTAGGGAGTTGGAACGACAACAATCAACATTAATGTCGACCACTCTATGTGTCGACAGTTATTTGTCACGATAACAACGCGCCGTCGCATTGTTGGGAGAGTTCATTCGTAGTTGACAACAATGGTAACTCATGCGTTGGTGGTCATGCAATGGTATAACATTGGAATAGTTTCCTCTGTTCTAACAAATTTTGTTTTAATCAAAACTAGATATTTATTTTGTTATATTGTTAATATGGAAATATTTTTGTTCAATACCGTACAAGCAACAATAATTAAGAAAACATAGGCTGATTACATATCTTTAAGATACTTGATTATAAATCTATTAATCTCTTCTAAATAATGAGTTAAATACCGTAAGCGGATACAAAATTTTAATTATTGTGTAGGCCTAGTAGTTGCTTTCTTGCCAACTCTCCAATCGAAATTTCTTCTGATTTCAAATATTTATGGAATGTGTTGAATATATTATATATATAAATAAATATATATATATATAAGTGTATATATATATAAGTGTATATATATATATATATATATATATATATATATATATATATATATATATATATATATAATATGATGGTCAACCAAATTGTCCAGGTGCCATTTGATAATTGTTTTCAAAATTATGCAGGCCTATGCCGTTTAAAAATATTAATCAATTTCAAAGGAGATGAATATAACAATGCTATGAAAAGTAGATTTTACGGAAATAATTTCAAAAATAAATTTGTTCAAAGTGTAGAGGGAGAAAAATTCGGTTGTAGAACTGTTTACTACATATTTTGTTTTCGAGTGGAAAACCACGTGGATGTAAGGCCTATCCTTTGTATCAACAACGCTCTACGATGACGAAGAACTTTACCAAGCAGTATAAACTAAAACTGACATTGCCGTGGAATTACGTAGCGAGCGAAACTCAACCTTACCGACTCACAAAGTTACAGCTATAATCATAACCCACAAACTGTACATAAGGTCGCTTCTCGACGCCGAGTTGTATGCTGCGAGAGCGGGGATGACGAGCGACTATGAACCTTATGTACGTTGGGGTACCCAAAGGGAGCCTCACGGACTATCGTTCGTACGTACGTATTACTAGCGATGAACCAACCGAGATAAACTAGTGGCCGCGTCACAAACATTGACGGCGGAGACACCTTCAGTTATGTACGTCTTGCACAAAACGGGCGACTTTCACAAATTGGTTTTAGTTTCAGTCTGCTGCATAGCCACTGAAAATATGAATTGAATAAAATATATATATTCACTAAATACTCAAAAATGTAAAAACTTTAATTTTGTAATTAGCTAATTTCTTCTTAGGCCTACATTCAAAAAATTTGAATGCTATTCTCTTATTTTCCCAAAGAAATATTAGTGCAGAGGAATCTAATTGACGTATGCTCTAGCAATGAATATCACGTTAATTATTAAAATGAAATTCAAATTACAAACAAAATTACATTCAAGTTTAAATTTGGCATACTGCATCAAAAATTGTATGAATGATTTTCCGACAGTTCTCATCAATTAAATAAAGACTAATTATCTGTGCATCTAGGTATTCGTCTTTATGGTCTGGTCTAGGCCTATACCAAAATCTGTAACTCAACGAATTTGTATGAAATATACTATTTACAAGTTAAAGCATGAGTTGGATCACTTTAACAAAAATATATAATATTCGGCTTTTGAATAGCAAATGTAAAATCAAACATTCCAAGAGATTTTTCTGTTCGACAGATTATTATAACATGGAAATAATAATCAATATTTCGTAGACTCGCATGTGCTTTCCTGATTCGGTTTTGAGGTTAAGTGTTTGGTACATGCCTAATGTTTTCAGTGTGGGTGATATCATGGAATAGAGGTCTTTGGAATGAGCGCGATTGCAGAGGAGGAAAAAGAAACTCACGTTACCGAGCGAGCTAGCTGTGTGATGTAGCTGTCCTCTATCACGGCTATCAAAAGTGACTCACATTCAATGCAATAAAGAAGGCGGTGTACGGCTTTTGAAGTAACAGCTGATTTCGAACTGTCACACCGATGAGCGGTCTGCAACGAGGCTTTCTTGCTCATTTTAATTCGATTATCGAACGCTAGGTGGGAAATAACAATGAGAGATCCAAACTACTACCTACTTTCTAAATCTGAAAGAAAATATTTATACTTGAGAAAATTGTAGCAACTCAGTAATTCTACTTGATACAATCATATAATAAAATAAACATATTACTATTGAAAAGTAGGGCTGCTTTGCATAAGTTTTTGTGGATCGAGTCACCAAATGCCGAAAAACAAAGTTCTCAAATTTAAATACTGAGCATACCTTTTGAGAACAAAAAGTTTGAAAAACCCACTTCTATATTTTTGTGTAGGTCCTACTTCAAATTATTAATGTGAAGTTATCCGTCCGATTATGGCGCGATTCATGTTTCTGTTGGGTAAATTCAAGTCTACAGTTGCAATAATTAGTGATCTTGATTCAAATCTCGAAATTATCAGGATTTTATACTTATAGACATTTAATAGAGAAGTAAAGAATGAAGTCGAACATTTGAAAAGTTGTAGGTGGTGTTTTTGTACCCCTCACAATAGTAATATTTCATTATAAGCATTGCTACCACGTGCATTTCTTTTTCCCAACTGTCACTGGTGAATAATGTGCACTTTTTTCCATATGATTCATATTTTTTGGCGCTGTTGGCACTAGTGGCGCTACTCAGTGAGATTTCCCTGAACTAGTGGGGAAGGGTTGTTTAAAGGGGGCGGTGGATGGAATAATGGCGGGGGTAGTGGGGGTGGGGTTGGGGAGGAAAAGGGGATTGAGTGCTATGAGGGACTACGGGGTGTTATGGGGAGAACGGGGGGAGTCGCAATGAGGCAAAAAGTTACTGCTATGTGTTGCCTAGCAACGCACGGTCGGGCGTCAGAGGGGTGTGTGGGGGGGGGAGGAGGGGATTGCCATTGCGACTGCCTCTTCATTAGAGAGAAATAGAAGATGGCATAAAACCAGATTAAAACCATACAGCATTTTGTCAGCCTTTAATTATTTTTGGAAAACTAATACTATTCATGCAACATCATGCATTGTTTGTAAAGAAAATACTAATGAATTTATAAGTGTATTTGTTGTAAGTTTATAAGTGTGTTGGATGTTATTTTTATTGCACACAAGAACTTATACAAATAATTTAAAAATGCATGTAGGTTGTAAGTATAGATCGAATCTCTCGTGTGCGCAATCCGAGGGTGCAAATTGATAATTAAAAATAAACTGAGACTTCTCTTTAATCGAGAATATTGCAATTAAAAGACGGGACTACTGGCGATCATCTGGCGGAACTACTCGAAAACCATTTTTTTTTTTTTTTTTTTTTTTAATGTTGCTTAACGACCCCACCAACAGCTAGGTTAGACGGGGGTACGAATGAGCGGATGATTATGAAACGATGAAGAGATTATGGATGAAAGGACGTTTTTTATTGCACCCAAGAACTTATACAAATAATTTAAAAGGCATGTAGGTTGTACGTATAGATCGACTCTCTTGTTGTGCGCAATCCGCAGGGTGCAAATTGATAATTAAAAATAAACTGAGACTTCTCACTTTAATCGCAGAATATTGCAATTAAGACGGGACTCCTGGCCGATCATCTTGCGGAACTACTTCAGAAACCTTTTTTTTTTTTTTTTTTTTTTTTTAATGTTGCTTAACGACCCCACCAACAGCTAGGTTAGACGGGGGTACGAATGAGCGGATGATTATGAAACGATGAAGAGATTATGGATGAAAGGACGTTTACAAAAACCCATGCCTTTTGCGGGACTCGAACCCACGCCCAACGGTGACTTCAGTTACTACCGCTAGCGATAATTGACTTGGCCACCGGGGCGGCTAAAAAATCATTCATTATTTGGGCCTAAATCCATAAAACACCACAAAATTCCGTTTTATTAAATTTAATGACTGTTTGGGTGACTTAATTTTTGATGATTTCACATACCGGTACGATTATAATATTTTATTGTAATCATAATTCATATACTTTTTCATTCATTCGTTGGAATTTGGATCATATCTGGTTTCACGTATAGGACTGCCGTCATCACACCTGTCAGGACATAATTTATTTTTTCTTTCGTATTTTCATTCCGATTATCTGCAACTATAACCAGTGATTTTCATTGTTTTCTTTGCCAACTGTGCGCAACTAATAGAACATGCAACTTCGAAACACCCTTAAAACCTGTTGCAACTATTTCGTAGAGAAAAACTCACCCCCTTTGGTTCCCTCAAGTGAACATCTGGACTCGAGTTTCAGGGTTAGGACAATAGTTCTGGCTGGGCATCAACTCTTCGTGCTCTCGAAGCTTGTTCCACATTTAATTAATCAAAATCCCTAAATTCGACTGCGTTCTTCTTCTCGTGTTTATTTGTCACCCTAGATGTTTGGTTCGTATTTATTTATTTCCCCCCAAAAAATGTGAATCAATTGCATGATTGTGTTTGTAGGCCTGGCCTACATAATCTAATACGAACAATTATCAATAACGAAACAAATATTAATATTACATTATTTATCAAAATCTGATAATCGAATTAATCATGTGCGCATATTCATTTACATTGTGTTAACATTATAACGTATCAATTTCATGTACGGTACTGTAAAAAAATGTAATATGAGTACATATGAGTGTGTTTTTTATGCCTAATTTTTGATCGAATGCATTTTGTTGGCCTATTCTGGTTGATCGTGAAAAGACGAAATGCAACTTAGGCCTACATATTTCATACGATTTTTAATAAGTCCGGCGGATTAAGATTTATTGAGAGCACTAATTACAGGTGAACAACTTATTTTTGAAAAATTATTAAAAATGTATTGACGTTACGGTTCGACATTTTTAACGTTAGACTGACTGACGTTCGGTTCGTGTGGCCACGTGGGTTCCTCGGTCTAACATTCGAAATTTGAAATCTGTATCGTAGCTTGAAATGAGACTACATGTTGAAACAGTTTAGAAGGCCGTGTTTCTTGTAAGTACACGCAGGCGGGTGAGCGTGGGTATCAGTACGGAACGTGCTATGTTGCCATATGTACGCCACTGCTTTCGTCTGTCATTTAGATATGCTATAGTATATAATATATATACATATCTAGTCTATACTGTACATGTGATATGGTCTTTATCAACAATCCCTATCAGGTTATAAGTATAACCCATAGAATGACGACAGGGTCACTGAAATTATAGTTTTTCAGGTTAGGTTATTGTTGCGTAAAAATGGAATAAATTAATTTAGTGTTAAAATATGATTCTTACATATTTTCAACTTTTAATATCAATTTTCATTTGACCGTAATGAAGATTTTTTTATTAGTAAGTCTACAGCATACTATATGGTCTACACGATGAAACTTGAACAATAATACTATAATTATAACCATACTTAACAGGGAACGCAAGTTAAATAAGAGGTAAATTGTGTTTTAATTTTAAAAGCTGAAGAGATTATCAAGGCATTAAATATTATATCACTAGAAAATATAAACTCAGTTTCTGGATTCTGATTTCATGCCTTCAGGAGGTGTAATTTTCTTCCCTAGCTGAAACACTTGGGTAGCTTTTGAAACCAATACTGATAATTGGAAACATTCATTGATATCTCTTATAAGTACAATAAGTGTGATTTTTTTTTCGTATGGCCGGGCCGTCGCATTTTTAATACACATGACATGTAAATGTTTGCAATTATAAAGTTTAATACTTGATGCACTCTGTTGACGAGTATTGACGGTTCTGAGATTCTGATCGATCATCTCTCCGTAATCAACCACCACCAGCACACTGGATTTGCGAGCAGTCAACACTAAATAAATATGTAGCTGAATAGTTGATATATAGAGAGAATAATTATAATCAATGCTGTGTCACTGCGTGAGGAAAGAAACTGTATTTCCTCAAAACGAAGATGAGCGTAGCGAAGACTTCCATTCCACTACCAAAAAACTTTGGATTTCCTTTCTATTTTTTTTTTACCGATGCGGCATACAGATCAGGAAGAGTAACCAATCGACTTGAAACTTTTCCTGTACATTGGTGTCGTACATAATAGGTTGGGATTGTTGTTCAGATTTATCGGTTCGATGGTTTTGTGGGGAAAAATCGGCTAGTTTGGAAAATCCCCATAAGAATAACCCGAAGTGAAAATACTTGAAAACATAAAAATTTCAAAAGCTCTAAACACTTTATTAAGTATAAAAATAACTTTTATACACATTATTTCTACAATAATCAGATGAGTAACAACGAAAAACACGCGTTAATAGCATAAATATATTTGATTGGATATCAGGCTCAAAAATACAAGTAGTAACACTAGTTACAAGTAGCATGTATATAGGGTTTTTAAACTTTTGAAGTAATTCAAGATCTCAAGATGTAAAGTTAGCTGACGGAATATATTTCATTCCAGATTTTCGTACTTGTAAGCTCATCTCACAACGCAAATACTACGTTTTCCTAGTGTATAATGTCACTGACATATCTCAGTGGGTGTATTTTTAAATAGGCCTACATAAACAAAGGTTGGTATATTACGTCAAAATGCTCAAAATATATAAAGCAGAGAGAATAATAGATAATGAATGAAAATAGAAACAAAATTAAATGTAATATGATGGATGGAAACAATTATGAGTACATGTAACATGATGAACTGGAAACTGTAAGAAACATTACATCATATTATAGTCATGATAAAAAATAATCCAAAGTATAAAAAAAAATCGGAAATGGTCATCTGCACTACACATATAATACGTCAAATTATAGTTCCCCGTTGGAATGATTAGTAAATGCACGTGTAATTATTTTCTCCTGTTGCTACATTCATATTCGTATCTTATTATTGTATACCCATCAACAAATAGGCCTAAAAACATCGTATCCCGCGTCGATTTGAAAAATTATCTGGATTTATTACATCGTCCGTTTATTCTCACATTCTGCCATGATTTTCAATTGTTAATTAATGTTATTTGTGTAGAATACGCATAAGCATAATTGCATGCGAGTAGATGCTCTCTTGGTCGTGTAGTGAACAGTTGTGAAGTTTTTTTTTCAACTTTGTTGTCCCATATAGTTTCATATTATAGTATTTTCTTAAAAACACTGAAAAAATTATGTATATACTTTTTGGTTTTATTTATTTATCCTAATGTATTGCTGTTAATTATTTCGTCCTAGTTTGGTTTGTTAGTTCGTATTGTGTGTGTGGTTTGTTTCTATTTGGCCAATGGTTTCCACAGTGTGCTGACGGATGAAGGCAACAACGCTCTCGCCTGTTCGAAAACAGGTTTGAAAATAGAATCTCTCGTCCGCCATTAGCCGGCGGGCAACCGAGGCAGGCAGGCCAACGGAGGCCGAAGCCGTGCCAACATCACAAGGACGGAGGACGAGGTAAACATTCACGGCAATGCTGCCAATATAACAGCAACACCAGTGATATTTATCGAACCCGGGGCCATCGGTTTACGTTCCACATGTGTGTATATATATATATATATATATATATATATATATATATATATATATATATATATATTATATATATATATATATATATATATATATATATATATATATATATATATATATATATATATATATATAATTCATTATACAATCCATTATCGGGCTAATTCACTCAACAAAATGAATAATTGTAGTACCGGTACCTTCCAAAAGTTAACCTCATATTCAAAAGTTTCCTATCACAACTGAAATGCCCAAAAATGTTCCTTATTATTAGGTAATGAGGCCTATCTATAATTTGTACATCATAATAATTAGTAGGGCTATAGCAGCCTACGGTGATAGAACATGAGGATCGTATACGAAATATTGAAATACACTTAGCGAAGATTATAAATTATAAATCCTTTTATATCATTTTCAGATGCACACAAAATTAATATTTGAAAACCATGTAGTGTTTGTTTTCAAAAGTTTTTCCCCAAAGTTTTTTTTGAAAACGGATGTGTGTGGGATCGGTTCGAAAATGTCTCATTTCTCTATTACCGTACGAATTACGTGCAGTGCTCGTAGGCCTCCTTGATCGTTTGTCACAGGTTTTGTGTAACATAAAATTTGAAATGCCTCTAATTTTATGATAATCATTATTATGTGGATTTTTGTAATGAGCATGCAGAGGCTTGTTCGATATGTAAAGTACGGCGCTAGTACAAACGTTCAATTTTAAAAGACCTATAATCTTGATTCAAAAAATATAGCTGTCGTATTGATCGATCGATCAGTCGACCTACAATGGAAAACCAATCGATTTATTTGCGACTCTGTAAAAACCTCTTTCTATTTCCTGACATGTTGAGTTTTGAATTTAGAGGGTTCTTTCGACCCTCGTTGGCTACCCCTCGGAATACAGAAGAGAATAGGGGAGCGGTATAGGTTCGATGCAGGGGCTGAATAGGAGCAAAAACTCCAGTAGATTGGTGAGAGCTAGCGCACAGTCTGCCTGATATGTCATGCATGCAGCAACAGAAGGCGAAAATATCTCGAACTAAATCGAACTAAATTCAAAACATGTTTGACTTCCTAAATTAGAGCATTCTTATTTGTTTTAAAACATTTAAAATATAAATGGAATTCGAATTAGGCATATAAAATCTTACTTTGACATGACAATTATTGAAAGATTATGGCTATGCATCACTCCTAGTTGATACTTATTAGATTTAAAATAGGGCTTTGAGAATTAGACTCACCTTCGTCTGTTGCCATCACAAGAATTAAGTGGTACACCAAGTTATCATCATTTTGGTATTTCAAGTACAAATAGGCCTAGTGGAAAGGCGGGTTTAGTAGACTTTTGTTAAAATAGCATATACCGTACCGTACTATGATCGTCATATAACATTTCTCTCGTAACTGCCAGATTTGATTTGTACATATCAAATGATTATTGTTCGCGGACTCCACCAACAGCTAGGTTATTTGGGGTACAGATCAATCAATATTCGTGTTGTAAGAAGTCGGTTCAAACAATCTGTAACCAGAGCTCGTCACTCATAAATATGCGTTCGAAATTTGAATCTGATCAAAGATTTGCTATTGCCGTAGTCACAGCCTCCTGGATTGGATACGGCAGTCTCTAATATTCAGAACAGAATGATCTGAATAAATAAGGCTGTTGCCGTAGTAGCATCGTTGGTTGTATGAATATTATTGCTGTAGAGCGCCATCAGTGAAGGTACACAAACAAAGTAGGCCTAATATGATCTGCAAATCAAAACTGTCAGAGATACAAGGGAAATGTTATATGGGATCATGGCATGTTATTTCAAGAAAAGTCAACTAAACCCGAGTTTACACTATTTGTACTTGAGATACTAAAATGATTAATATACTCGCCCAATTGCTGCACTATTCATTTTTTTGGACACCGCATCAGACGTAAGTGATAGTCGAATTCTCGAAGGACTATACTCTGAAATATATAGGCTCTTCAAGTACGTCTATTACTTGACAACAATTATATAATTCAGATGGGAGGCGTTATTACCATGGTACAAGTTACAACTCACATGAGCCACATTTTCAGTATAGGTAAGGTAAATTTCGTGAATCAATTGTTGATAATTTCATTCGTATATTCGCATTTTTTACTCGATTTTTTTGAAGTCTTGTTAATGAAGTGTATGGTAGTATTACAAACAGTATACTTTTCTGTGCAGTATAGGCCTACTCATGGATCTGTAAGCGTGGCCAAAAATGTAGACTCTTTTTTTTTTTAATTTGTGAATTATATGTAGATATTAAATTCTAAATTTATGCCATTAAAACGAAATGAAACGAATTTCGTAAATATGTTCTCAACGGTTCGTTTTGTTTTAATTAATCTCTGATGAAGAAGTTACACTAAACTATTGGGAATTGGTTTAAATAAGATGGAAATGAAATGAAATTGAAAAAAGAGCTTTTTAAAATTTCGCAGGGAGGGGCTGAATTACCTCATTGTGTTTAGGGATATATTAATGTTGTTTCGCGAAGTGTAATATAGGCATACGTCACCGATTCTCTGTACTGTTTTCTTGTGTATAGACCTAGAGTCTACATTCGGTTTTAGAATAAACTATTAAACTAATGTCACTTTCTCAACTCGCTCTCAAGCCTCAACCCAACGAATATGGCGTTTTTCTGTGAACTATGAAAACCAATTGGGTGGAAGGGCCGTGATTAGTTGGTAATCAAAACATGGGGAACGAACGAAAGTAACGTACGCCTTAGGCCCGAGGCCGATGTATCGAAAATGTGCGTGTGCATATATTGATATTTACAACCACTAATTACTTGTTAACGTGCGTGTAGTGGGCGGTGGGATTATAATTAGGCCTTCTTTGCAACCAATGGCAGGCCTACCACGGCAGTCAAACTTACCTTAGATATAGCTAGCTATACAGTAGCACAAAATCATATTTTACAAGCCATTTGAAAATAAAATCGAACGACTCGACGACAGTTATATATGCAATTTGAGAAGATAAATATGAAGAGCATAAGAAAACATCATCTACAATAATTTCTAGCTTGTTTAATCTACTGTTTCTTCCATCTTTTTAATCCTCAAATAAAAGTACATAATATAGTTATTTTAAGTTGGTTAGAAACCTTACTGTAACCATCGATATTCTATCCTTCGAATTATTCGATATAGAGTCGAGACAATCGATATATTTGGTAGTCACACTTCTGAATTCTCGTGGCTCTCAAACTTCAAATAAGAAAGTTATGACAAAGTTATAGGCTGTACTGCTTGTTGCATTTGGTTTGATGGCGAAGGAATAGTGCACCTGTAAAGTGGCACAGTGACAGGATAGCTAGCCCCTCCCCCGCCCTAGCTTCCGCTCACCCTCTCACTCTACCCAACCCTTCCTCCCCTACCATACCGTCTCTCTCAAGGTATGTCTGTGGTACCTGTGGAGTCGACCCTCGGCGGAAATACCACCAGAAGGGGTTCAACTTTTTTTTATGATGGAAATAAAATTCAGATCATTGGTGTAAAAATAAATGATTGATTCAATTTTTTAACTCTACACACTGATAATTAGAATGTATACATCAATTAATTATTAAAGAAGAATCGTCTTGGGTACTTTTATAACTCTTGGTAAAGAAAGATTTTTTTCTTCTATACATTTATTTGATTCTTCTGATTATAATATTCATATTGATATATACACGTACACAATTTATCTAGATTTCTTACATACTAGGAAAACGCCTTATATGCGTTGTGAGATGAGCTTAGAAGTATGGAAATGTAGAATTAAGAACATTTTGTCAGCTCAATGTACATATACAGGCCATGGATCACTTCAAAGGTTTAAGAACCGCGGCTGTCTGTTGGTATATAAACCTTGGTTTCCAAACAATTATACCAGTGCCTTCTTCATATCCACCACAGATTTTAAACGTTTTAATTTATTGGTGACACTTGTTGCTCACATTTAATCTTTTCTTATTGCTTTCTTAATTGCTTTCATTGATGTGTAAAAAAGTATATTAAAAATGCGTTTTCTTCGTTATTTCACATCCGATTGTTCCATAAATCGCTTAAAATAGGTATGATAGATATTTCCACATTCGGTATAAATTTGAGAGCTTTTGAAAAAAAAAAATCCAAGTATTTCTCCCCTGGCCTATTCTTATGGGGAATTTCCATACTTTAAAATTTTTTTCCGTCCGACCGATTTTTCTGAAAAACAATCCCAACCTATTCTGGTATAACACCAATTTGTAAAAAAAGTTTCGAGTTGATTGAAACTTTTTCCTGACCTAAAAAAAAAAAAACTTGAAAAACATAAAATCCAAGCCCAAAATGTTTCGGTATATGGAATGAAAATCTTCGCTACGCTCATCTAATAAAAATATAGTTTACTACTTCGAGATCATCAGTTATTTGTTATTAAAACTGAACGCATACATATAGCCTACCATAATAGTCAGGAATTGTTCATTACTTAACCCTGTGAAAACGAGTAGGCCTACTTCATCCGTATACGCAGTGCATACTGTGTGCAGTTTGCTGTAGAAAGTAGAAGCACTTGGAACTTTTTTCTAATCGTTTACTACATAGTTGAAAACTTCTTTTCTCGAACTAAGTGAACAAGATAAATGCATGGGTACATTATAAGTAAATTATACGTCAACATATATTTTTTCAATTTTTGTGTGTAAATGAAAGAAGTTTGTACTCGACTTCACTCAAAACATCGCAAGCGGTATAGCAATAAATGATGTCTAATTGGTAGTGATATATACCGTATAAATGCTTTTTTTGTGATTTGTGTATCATGTTACTCTCAATTCACAATTATTTACTATTTTCGTAAATCTAGTACAAAATCCACCAAGCAATATATGAAGCAAAGAACATGACATAGTTACTCTGTAGTAAAATGAAATGAAATTTGTGATTACGTGTTAAAGTATATTATATAGATTACGAATATTTTATACGTTCCAAAAAAAGTAAAATATTTTAAATGATTTATTATATATTATTACTCGCGAGTGTGAATAATGAAACGGTTTATAATATCGAATAAGTCCAATTAAATCGTTTATTATGTGGTATTTACCCGGCGTGTCTGGTGTTGAACTGAAGGTCGCTTATTGCCCCTTCATTTACCTGCGAGCATACTTTTCACCTGGTCGGTTCACGTTCTGCGCCTAGTCGAGCCTACCCGAGCCTAACCGAGCCTCTCGACATCACCTGGCCATTGCGCAGTCCCCCCCCCCCCCCCCACCACTCACAGACCCCGCCAAGGTTACTCCATGTTTTTACCTCCAACAAACTGCCCTACTAGAAGTGCACTTTTGAGATGCAACTTGGGCGTACAGCCTTGTTGAACGCGTATTTATCACCCAGTAGGCCCTATAACATCTCAATCCCTAAACGGACACTTGGTAAGAGGGTAGGCCTACTTGTCGAGATTGAAATATAATCAGTTTTATTTTGGTTTAAAATTGAGAGAGAGAGAGAGAGAGAGAGAGAGAGAGAGAGAGAGAGAGAATTTTGAAGAATTATCCATTGCATATACAAATTATTGATACTTATGTGAACCCAAGTAGATTTGTTTACCTTCAAATTCTGTTTTGCATTCTAGGCCCTATAATAATAATACAGTTCTGTATGTTCTAGTAGAATGTGCAGCGATTATATAGAATTTTCAACATTTAGTCCTATAGTTAATTTTCAATTCATTATTTATAATTTTTTTAGAATCCAGTCATTTTTTTGTGAGAAAAAACATCCAGTGAAGCATTACAAATTGATTGTATATAGATACAATTTCGATACTCATAAACGAATTGTATGAAATTTAACCGTAATTGTCATCATTCGATCATCATTTTCTCCACCCGAGCCCCGAATCACGACTCCCGGGCAAAGGTCACGTGGTCAAAAGACTTCATCAGATTGGCCACGTGATCAGATTGGCCACGTGCGATGCGGCTCGAGTCGAAAATGATGCGCATCATTGAGCGATGCATCGTGCCTCACAGATAATTGTGATTGACGTCGGATCAGAAACAAAACCACAGCGCATGCGTGAATACGTTTAGAGGTGGTGTTTGATCAACACGTACATGTAAGAGGTGGAATAACCAGCCTTACCAAATTAGTTGTTATAAACTAGCAAAGAAAGCACTGTCTACGGTTGAGGTTTGTTGAAATTGGAAAAAAATATTGAAGTCAAATTTATTTGTAAAATACTTTGGGTTATTTACGTATCAAACACCTTATTATCTAAAACCACATTTGAACTGTATGCTGTATCATCTCATATATTATTAAAATTCAAGAAGAACTTATTTTCCGTTTCCTGTTTTGTTTTTATGATTCCTCACTTCATTTGTGTCTATAACATTCGCTATTGACGCTCTGTTATAAGCCGTAATATTCAAAGAACTAATTGGGAATTGGGAATTGAAGTGCAGCTATTCAACAGTCGTACATTTACAGGTATACATTTGTGGTAGTTTCCGTCCATCCCTGCCGTCAGCTCATCATTAGAACAAACTTGGGAAATATATATAGGCCTACACTACTTATACACTATACACTACTTGTTACACTACATTAGGTCTACTTGTACTTGTACACTAATTTATTGTTTACTCTGAAGACACTAATTCAATGATCTTGAAGAATATTCCAACCTTTTAATCTTCGTTGCATAAAAACATACAGTATCCAAAGTACTGTCAACAAACGATTATTCATCTGGCGAGTGCATCGTTGCAACGTGCATTACGCTTAAAGCACCGGTACTGAGAGAATAATTGCATGAACTTCTAAATGCTGGAACGAGAGAAACATCTCTGGTTCAGACATGCCGTGGACGTGTCGGATGCCGCGAATTAGAAAAGGGGTGGAGAAGAAGAGGGAGAGAGAGAGAGAGAGAGAGAGAGAGAGAGAGAGAGAGAGAGAGAGAGAGAGAGAGAGAGAGAGAGAGAGAGAGAGAGATACTTGACACTTGTCACCATCATCCTGACCTATCCCTATGCAACCTGTCGAGCACGTCCCTCCTTTCCCCTCCTTTCTTCGCCACCTACCCCTCACCCCAAATTCTACCACGAGCTCCTTATATCTCTCGTGAACTCACAAGATGTGCCAAAGAGTAGGAAAGAAAGAAGGGATAGCGAATGGACTGAACTGAATGGGACAGGAAGGGTGGACAAGCAAGGGAGGTGCATGTATAATCGAAAGTGATTCTATAAGTGAAATATTATGCTTTCATCTGTTTCTGAATGAAATGATGAGATCGTATAGATGTTCTTGATTTAGTTTTAGTTTTTTTTTTTCATAGTCCTATATTCCGACCAATTATTATTTATGTAGGGTCGGGCCTGATTTGTATCAAAATTCAGGGAAATCAAGCTTGTGTTTAATTTTTGTTTTTAATTATTGGATCACGCTGGGCAGGCACCTAGTAGAGGGTAGTAAGTCGTAGTCTCATGAAGATATTCAATAGTGACGAAGATATCTAGGCAAACTGATAACTGGCATTATTCACAACAAAATGCAAACTCGATTATGTTTTTACAACTTTTCTTATCGCCGAGTTGTCAACGTCAATTGAAGGACCTTCCACCGCGTATAGTATAGGAGTCCCTGCATATGATTATGGTAAAGCGAGGGTAGACCATACATTAGCCGTCTCATTCAACTCATAGCTGTCGAATCGCTATACTGAACGCGATCTTTTATGTTCATGTCTCTGAAAAACTTTGCTGGATTTTTATTAAAATATTTCGATATTGGCCAATTGAAACAGAAACGACTGACAACAGTATTCGTAACAGCCCTAATCGCAAACGTCTCTGAGCATATCGCCGCTCTCTCGCCTCCCCTCAAACGTTGATTGGTCAGTGGCAGTAAGAGGCACTAGACACTCAACATCACTCGGCCTATTTACCTACTTACGTCAGTTGTTCGACTTGGTTCAGCTTTGAAATCTCAGTGGACAAGAGAACTTTCTCCATTCTCCTGCTTGCATGCCTACCTGCCGTACTGCATGGCTGTATCTAGGCTTATTATGAGCTACTGTTTTCATTGGACAAGAACTCTTGTACAGCCTTTCTTGCATGTTTCACCCTATGGACAACGACGTAAGTGGTCTCAGAGTTATTGTTGAATGTTTGGAGACGATAGTAGATTGGAGATGCTTTCTCTTGATGGCCCTGTATGTAGGCCTTTGTGCTCTTGTCTATCGTTATCATTATCACTCCATCATTAAATTATTTTTCATTTTTCATTTTAACCAAATGTTTAAACAATCTGCGAACTATTACGGTAACAGAACGTGCCATGTGTATATTTTAACGAATTATCTCCACTCTCCACATATACCACACAGTTATAGGATAGCACACTTGCCGAAGAGATATTCATTTACTAAAAATGAACACTGAGGCATAATAATAAATGCATGTAGCAGATTAGTAATTAGTTTATGTATGTTTCAAGAAATACATTAGATTTTACACCTTTCGTCTATGGTAATGTTATCGTTCCTTTTAAAAAATAAATAAAGCCCTATAACTTCAACCTCAAAAACAATCGTCGAATATAATGCACATTGATATGCATTTTCGTCAAATGTTGAATTCCGCTCGAAATTACTCTATACCATTTCCATGTTCTGTTCGGTTTATAAACTTGTATTTATTATATTCTATTCTATAAATTATTTCCAAAAAAACTACCCATTTTATTGCTTGTCTAAATTTATATCCATAAACACCTTAGCGGGCTTGGCTGGGTTCAACTCGACGGGTTTACGATGTATAAATAAAACAACAGTTCTAAAGTTGATAGATTACCTGCGTATTATCTGCAGGCTATGCACTTGAGCACGTGGTGCCGCGCTGTCATCCATTGACAGGAATAACAAGATTATGCTAATTAATACGCATCAACATGCGTCTGGCATGCATGGAATACCAATGAAATCACTTGCTATGCTGTTCACCAGACTTGATGTCTCGCCTATAATTCTCCACAGATCTGCCAGTCGGCAGTTTTCAACTCGTTGCCTTATTACTAGATTGTTGTTATTATTGACAGAGACTATTATTATTATGCCAATGATGTTTGATTGACATGAACGATCGAGTAATGCAGATTCGCACGTAGATCTCGCAAGTAAACCTTTTGTCTTGAATGTGCATTGTTCTCCAGTGTTAGGATTTAATTAAGATTTCAAGTTTGGATACAACTGCATATAGGCCTATTTATAAAAAATAGTATAATAATAATAATGATAATAATAACAATAATAATAATAATAAAAAGTATTTATTTCATTTAGCAGGTACAGAAATACTGTGAAAAACAGTATAACAATAAATTTAATTATCTGCATGTAACTGTAACATCCCTGTAACATATAATAACAAATGGAATTGGAGTATTTTTAATTCTAGTTCACGAATAATTGTATCAATATGTAATGACATTGGTCGAAGTTGACCTACCTCAACTCAACGTTCTACAATGTAAATGCACATGCACTCTATCCTTCTCTCCCTGAGTAAATAATACGTTGCGTAGAGTATAGGCCTATGTAGTATAGACGCGCGTTTAGTCCATGTAGTCGCAGTTTGACTATCTCTTACCGTCTACCAACTTACGTAAAAAAATAGTGATTTAGCTGATCAAGGAAATTAAATGCTTTGGTCGGTTGCTTATGTTGTTATGCTAACAAGTGCGGTGCTTTTCATGCAAATCCTAAAAAACCTATCAAGCACTCATTTTAATAATTTAATTTACCTTTTGGAAAAATCTTTACTGAATTGAAGTTTCAGCTATACATAATCAATCTATTTTGTTCATACTTTATAGTTTGTTGAATGAGTTACATTAAGATTTTTTTGAGTGGTAAGATGTGTGGTGTGCGGTGCCCGTGTGGTGTGCGGTGTGCGGTAAGATGTGTGGTGCCCCATCCGAACGATCCTACCTTTCATTCTTAGAAAATTCATTGGGGAGCAATGATTTTTTTGTAACGTTTCGATGCTGATAATAAAAAAATACTTGAATCCTGTGTTTATAGACCGGTTTAGACATGCTAGAAAACCCCTAAAACTGTTAATCTGATAATTTGACAGACGATAAACTGTATAAGCTGTAAGCGCTGGCCATAGTGAAACAGTATTTACCGTATCATCATAATAGAAATAATCAACATTCTTTCATAGGATAATTAATCATAGAAATATGAATGGAGCATTACAATTTGATCGTAACATGTTATAAAATAGCGAGTAGAAAAACTCATCTTAGATGAATGAATCAACACGTGACTATGCCAGACAATAGTGGTCCACGTATGATTGGTTTGAGGAAGGAGGTGGTGGGGAGAAGTGCGGAGCTTTTTGGCGCTAGAATTGATTGATGGGATCGACAGGACTCGCCATGTAAACTTTCTGGCTAATGATCGGTAGGAACCAGAAACTTTCTGCGCATCGTGATCGCGATTGATGTTTTACGTGATGTTTTCACGCTTCAAACAATGATAGTAAATCAAAACTTTTCACCCTGAACTTTTACTTTTGCTAGGAAGTTGAAGTGAACTCTCTTTAGTCTTTATAAACATGTTCTTATTTCTAAATGGTCCATTTATAGGCCTGTCTGCTGAGCGACAGAAGTTTAAGTTACACGTAGACAATTTGTATATAATATAAAGATAAAATATAACACAATTAAGAAATTAAATAAAGAATTATAAAATTATACTTTTATACAGAGACAACTATTCATTTCTGCTGACGAATTTATTGTTCATTCAAATTTCAAAGATATTTACAAAATTTGGATGTAGAAGTAGGGACTTGTTGAGAGAAGTTCATAATATAATTTAAGCTCGCAGATCCATGACTACAAGTAGAATTATAATTATTTGAATATCTTATCAGAATGAGATGAATGGAAGTAGGGACATAGAAATTGCCAGCATATTTATGTATTATGTCCAAATAATTGACCTAGTGTTCGACTGTGCTCACGCAATTTTACCGCTTAATTCATTTGTATGCAAGGTCGAAACTAGTGAACATAATGATAGTTACCACAGTACAAAATAATATATATATATATAAATATATGTATATATATATATATATTTGTGTGTGCATTATATTGAACCACCGATCATCAGTAGGAATCATTGGAACAAGCGATGGTTACGCTAGTGCCATCTGCTAACAAACCAACGAACTTGATCTCAGAAGAGCGCGATTTTGAAAATCGTTTCCTTTCTTTTCTAATTAGCCTTTTGAAAAAAATGTATATGCCTACATTTTTACCGGGATAGGCCTACTTATTTTATATACCAGTGGGATAGAAAAAATAATGGATCCTATTTATATTTTCATTGTAAATTGGATATTTCTGGTCCATGACTACCAGAAAAAAAATGATATCCATCTGTCCGATCAGAGCCATGAAAGTAGCTATCAAAAGACTTTCAGTATTTTATCTGTACAATATATTGAATCTACTTTCGTACGCGTAGTATTCACCAGTACTTCCAGTTTATGAATGCATAATGCGATAATTGTTATTTCAGTGCATCACCTAGATTTATCAGCACTGATAAATTCATGCTCAGTCTGCTAACTTCAATGCTTTAGAGCAGATCTCAAGAATATAGATAGTAGGGTACAGCTATAAACAAGGTTAAACTGATAAGAATACTAGATATTCATACTTTTTAGAAGATATTACAAAGATTAAAAATATTATCTTCTGTTGGCTAGTAGTCTTGATAAATAGTGCATCCATTGACTGTATATCTAGAGTAGAGTAGAGTGATTCAAATTATGTTTTAGTGTGAGATAATATTTTATTTACTATTTTGTAATGCTTTTTTGTGGGCATGAGTTTGATCATTGACATTGGTATATTGATTTCAAAGTAAGTATCAGTTATAAGAATATTTTAAAAATATGTAATAAGCTCATAGAGTTTTATTGTAGCTTACTTTATAAAAGTGTATTACTAGTAGTGTACTGTGTAGGCCCTATATTAAAAATTCTACACTAGTTTATTTCCATATTTTGAAAAGCCACATTTATCAGCTAATTGGCAGGCTATATTGTTGGGGGTACGAGTCCGTATTATTCGGTTGTATTTGATAATTGAATGTGTTTTAGTATCGATATAATCAATTTGTCGATTTTATTTTATTTTCGAACAAAATGGATATTATACACGCATATTAAATATTGGATTAAATTTATATTTATATTATATTGAATTGATTAAACAATAAAATGGTATGGTGTGAACATCCTTATACACGATCTACAGAGATCTACTTCTCCAACATAGACCTACTTTTCAAATTTGGTCCTACTTTATTCTGGAATGAAGTGGGACCAGGAAACATGATATATTTGATTATCAATGATTCCAAGTTGATTATTGAATCATCTGAAAGAAGCAATATTTTTCTATTTGAAAATTGATATGAAGTCAATGATTATCAATCATAAAACTCCCATCAATTGCAACTCTTATAATAATTGTGCACTGTAATTATGGAAGGGGAGGGAGGTGGGGGGGGGGGGGGGCTAAACACATCTTGGAATTGATGATCAATGCCTTGCTGGAAACAATTTTCAATTTCATGATAATTTGTGAATGTAGTCAATAGTTCCTGGTTCAATTGACATTCTTAGTACTTGATGATATGCTGTCTAGATTGATTCTGAATAGCCCAAACAGAGCCAAGCAGTGCATCATATAATGCGACTGATCAGTGGACCCTGCAATTTTGTATGCCAACTTAATGTTTTTTAAGCTGTTTAATGCTATTTATTAGTTCAAGCTTTTTACATTTTAGGCCTATATTTCTCCTTTCTTATAAGAGCTACATTAAATAATTCTTCCAGTATACCCTTACCGGTCATATTAATTTTACACTGGCTGACTACAGGTGCTATTTACTCGTGCCATACGAAACTTCATTGCTTTACACAGGCGCTGACCTACTTTCATCATCAGACAAATCGTTCTCAACATCACTTTATATAATTATTACTGCAATCAGTACATCCTCAAGGACCTATATTATTTATTTTCCCTTCACTGAAAGCGTAGCTACAGTTGGAACCGTCTGGAACATCCCTCAAGCATGAACTTCGAATAGAGCAGCCATCTTTTGTAGCTTTGACATTTCTTTTACTTTATTAGGCTACTGCCTGGTTATAATTTTTGTGATGGTTAAGAAGGCAGTGAATCACTGGCTCAATAGATAAAAGTTCATCAGGTCGCAACAGTTTGCAACAATTTGCTACTAGATGGTATTGACAAACTCTCTTTTGTGATAAAACGGCATGGAAGTGGATTTCGGGCCATCCTCGACATAGAACTGGAACTAACTTATTTCAGTGTCGGGGCTGGCCATACAAAGACCGCAGAGGGTTAATAATTGATTATAATTATTAAACAAGTTTTATATAAAATTGAAAGAAGTACCGGTATTGATTATTAGTGAATCGTTGAAATAATTTTACTTTTATAATGAATGACTTTTGTTTTGATTCTAGAAGCCTGCAATGATGGGGCTTCAAGCAGCAGCGAGTAAACGCAAACTGGATGACGTGACCAGCCCCCTCACGTCACCACAGCCCGCCAAACAAGGCCGCCTTGACGAATCAGCTTACGAGGCTACGATTGGCGTGATACCCAACGTCGAGCAAGACTGGCGGTCTTCTCTCTCGGCGACCACACCTCTTCATGATTGCAACGATTCCGTTCAAAACCGTGAAGCATGTGTGACGAAACATGTCAATGATTGGCAGCAGAACTCTTCAGTACTTGCTACGACACTCCAAGACGATGAAGAATCTGATGAGGAAGATGAAGATGATGATGATGAGGAAGAGAGGGGGGGTAAATATTTACCGGCGGGTCGTGGATATCAGTGCGTGAGGTATGGTGATCATTATTCCCAGGAACTGAAGCCAGTGGGGTATTATGGGACAAATGGGGAGCAAGGGAGTTATTCCGGTGGTAATCCTCCTTCCCAATATACGAGACAGTCTCATTATTCACCACAGAGAAATGCACATTATTGGGGAGGGGGCGGGGAATATTACGGCCAAGAGTCAGTGCCGCAACAGACAATACGTTGCGACGAGAACGGTAAATCATATTTAGATTTGGGCAGCTCACGAGCATACGGTTCGGACGTAAAGTGTTGTGACGGTAGCCGTACAAGTTGGTGTAGTAGAGGGCCAGGTGCAACGTGTTACCGTCAAAGACGTTTAGCGGTGTTAAATATCTCAATGTGCAAACTAGGACGTTACCGACAATTCCCTGATCCGAGTTTACATCGATCAGTTCTTATCTGCAACACGTTACGATATATCGAACGAGAAATGGAACATGAGGGATTCTTTTTTAATAATTCTACGGGTACAGTCCAGCCTCCTCCTGTACCTGTCCCACCACCACCTTCACCTCACCCCATTGAACCTGATCAGGGATATCACGGTGGACAGTTTGAAGTGCCAACCTACCCCACAACACCTTATCGGGGTAATTCCCCACCAGAAGTTGCTTTGCCATCATACGAACAAAACTTGAGAGATCTATCTTCATCTGGACGGGCGACTCCTTTTCCGCAGACAAACTACGATGGTGATTCTGGTGTTGGCGACGAGGAATCAACAAGAGGAATCAATTGGGGTTCTGTTTTAAGTCTTTCTAGCCAATCTGACCTTGACCCCATGAATAACAACGATCTCTACCCCAGTTCGCCAACAAATTCTTCCACAATGGGGCTCGATTCTACGTCACTGGACATGGATTTAGGTAACGAGTTTGATCACTTTCTTCCTGGTTGGAAATTGACTCCTTTAAGTGCAGACGATATTATCAAGTCAGTGCCGGCAGAACTTACAAGTAGACCTGAAGGTGAAATAGACAGTATCATGCACGTGTTAGTAGGCACGTAGTGAAACTAAACCAGGCAAGTGACCTCTTTCAGTGACAGAACGCGATGACACTTTATTTGATTTATCAATATATTTGAAAAATACTAAGAATGGAGAAGACAAATTGGATCCCTTCAAATGTCTAGTATCAGAGTGGAATACCACATGAATATTTTCAACTTATCCTATATTCTAAAGAATTCCTGTAAAACAATGCAAATTACCTTTACATGAATACACCCACTATGTAATAAACCAATCAAAAATTATTAGGTCTAATAGACCCACATACAAACAAAATGACTCCTTGTCAGACTTGCTAATATGTCTTCTTTAACCATAATGTCAAAGAATTTTACTTTTGTTTGATAAATCGTAAGAGTTGTCGAGTGTTTTCTTGAATACACATAGGTCCGAACTTGTAATGAGGAAATGTATTACGCTTGCCTGGCCTATCATCGAACTCGAATGAGTTACCGGGTCAATTAATTGATCTACTACTCAGGTTGTGAGGGTTGTCGCAGAATCTCGACAGCCCAAGGTCCTTTTACGTAGAAAATTTTGTATTTTAATTTTTAAGTGTCGAGTCAACCATAGGATTTGTGTACATAAACGTTTGTGGTGGTTACTTTCAACCATAACTTGAACCCTAAAACATTAGTTCCAACTTTTAAATAGAATAATTGTAGATTGGTTGTTAATAAACCGAAAAGGCAATCAACTTGTTATTACTATATATAAGAGAATTGCTGTACACAGAAGTAATAGCAGCGGATATTATTCAACTTTGAGATACAAATAAGCAATTGTATTGTTGAGGTATACTTATGATTATAACATTATACTGACATTTTTATTCAATTTAGCCACGATCTTCTGTCTTTACTATACATTGTTAATAAATACAATTATTTCATTTATATAACTTGAAAAATGCAACTTCACAGCAATGTGAGCACCTTATATGACTGTTTGTAAAATAAATTTCGGGGTGTGATTGTACATGTTTGAAAAGGTTCAAGATTATCTGCATTTAAATATTTAATAATCACATGTCACATGCTTCCAAGAGACATATAAAATCAACTAATAGAATTTCTCATTAGAAATGTATGGTCTATTTAAAGCATTGTTTCATTTTTACACTATCTGCCCTTCTATTTTATCTTTTATGCAAACTGAAACTGCAAATACCTACATCAAGAACCACATCAAATAAGCAAATCAGGAATTGTTTGGTCTTTTGTTCAAGTCATAATTATCATTTTAATTTAAAATTACTAATTGTCACCTACCAAATGTGTACATGCTACTATATGTGATGCATTTTTCCAACCTCATCAGTACTGGACAAACACACCCGTATTAGTGATTGCTGCTCAATATAAAAAATCTAATATCTTTTCAACCTCGACTATTACCCAGTTCTCTCTTTTACCTTGTTTCATTCAAACTCAAATATCATGCTGCACAATTATTAGTATTCTAATAATTTTGCAAAACTTTTAGTTTGATCCACACTTAATGTGCTTATTAAGTAACAATATTGTGAAAACATCTTGAAAGATACTATACATTTTATTCAAAATGTAGCATAATTATATTTTAACAGTAATGTCATTTTTGTAAGAAAACAAACATACAAAACAAATCAAATGATAATATATTTTTAAAGAAGTATAAATATAATGAATGCTTGACATAGTAATTTGTTATTCTAATAATTTATAAAAGAAACTCAATCGGTGCCATTTTCAGATGTAACTTGATATAGAGAAACGGGAGCTCACTTTCTGTGAATCATATATTTAGAATTAAGTTAAATGAGAGACGTAGTAATTGCAATATCACATCCTTTGAGATTGTGGTTGCAAATATTGTAAATAGTGTATTATGGAATATTTCATACAGCTTTAAGATAGCTCAACCATCACTTTGGGTAAATTAATTTAAACTGTTTCAGACATTACACTGGTTATTCAACAGTGTTATTCTTCATTAACTGTAGTATTATATCAGTTTCATTATATAGATTTAACTGGCACTTGTTATCTAATCAACAATATTAGTCAAGATAAGTTCAAAATACAATATTATTTTACAGTTTCAAAAATGGTACACAGTAACGTGTGCAAATAAATCCAATCATTCGAATTTGAAAATTGAAATTCAAAGTAAGCCCAACTTCTTTGGCTCATCTATGGTTGGAAAATTACAAAATTTACATGAAGGTGATTTATATCTAAATACTTATTTGATACTGGTATGAAATATTCTAATAATTGAACAATCTGCAAATAGAATAGTGTAAATTAATTAGGACCTATGTATTTTGATATGGTTTTGGAAAATGTGATGTACATATATATAAGAGTTCACTACAATATTACTCAGTACTTTGCATCTTATGCTGTATGTAATTTAATAAGTCGAGTAAACTTACTTGGTAATTGATAAATGGTGATAAATGATGAATGATAAATGAAATGAATAATAATGAACACGTACAAAAATGATCTAATTAATTGAAATAAGAATGCCGTATACACTCTGAGAACATATTGTAGAATCTATTTTTTGGAAACAATATCATGAAATCCAGTGAAAATGAATATTTTAAATATTTTGATTAGGCTACCTGTAACAAAAATCTAGTCCAATGGTTAACCCATGAAACAATATAGGATGCAAAGGAACAGCAATTCTGAGTTTTAACGTAGTATTTATCTGTCTCTCTAGTATGTCAGAAAACCATCCAGTTGTAGTGTTGTCTATTATATATGAATTGTTAATTTACAAAGAACGAAACGTAGTATAAAAGTGAAGAACATGGGGATTGATCTTGCATCAGTATGAGACTAGATCCAAAATATATAGCAACTGTCAAATATTGCATTTCAAAATTGATTTCCCTCATTTTATTCTTTCAAAGTTTCTCAGTTTTTCTCGTTGAAGTTTGATTCTACTTTTTGGTTCTAATTTAGCGATAGTGAGGTGGTGCACCTCATTATCGCTAAATTCAATTTTTTTCCGAGCAGCGTGGAGTTGACGTTATTTTTTCCCAAATGAATGATATAGCAGGATACCATTAAGATAATTTTGTGAATGTTTACATAGTATTTCAAACAATTTCAGTTGGGCTTTCAACTGTGTGAATTCATTTCTCCATAAAAAGTAAAAATAAATACATTTGATCAATTTCTACATTAATGTATATTTCTCGATTTTTGCAGTTGATGTTACTCCAAATCTTTAGTATCTGTATGCAAATATTATATGATCATTAGACAGTGGCAATATAATAGTATGTGGTAATTAACATTTTTATAACATTTTCATTCAAAAGAGACCATTATGTACTGTTAATATGTTTAAACTAGTGCATTGATCAGGCACTGCAAGTGTTATAGTTCAACAACCTTGTGCTGAGAATCAATAAATCACCATAGCTAGTGGATTATATTCATTCCACTATACATATTTTATTTTAAAATGGCCAATTGTATAAATTTGGTTGTGATATGAAATGAATGGAGAAATGATGCAAAAGACAGTGCCCCTCTGGAATGATTGTGCTGTGATATTGTCTTGTACAAATTCTGTTAACATTTACATTATATTATATAAAATAATAACGTGCTGCTAATGTTGAATAAGTAATTAGTATTAAATCTCAATTATTGGTACTGATAATAGTATATTATACATTAAACAGTGATGACATTGCAATAAAATATGATATGAATCCAAATAAAATGTGAGAAATAGTTATGGTCTTATTTTAAATGGTATAGATATTGTATCATCTGAATTAATAAATCAGTAATAATTAAGAAAATAGTATTTCAAATTTGATATTAATATTCTATTTTACACTGTTGAAAGCACCATACAGTCATGTGAAAGACACTTTGAACGTATAGGGAACAAAATGTAGGATTTTTGAGAAAGTAGTAAAGAGAACCTTCATAAATGAACGTGAAAATATGTAATATACATCAGAAAATACAGGACGTACAATGTGATCTCAATACTATAGTGTCCTATATATATACAGTATATTCATTATTGTTTCAACAATGTAACAAGCTAACCAACCAACACAACTGGTTTGCTATTTTAGTCATTTTCTTTTGGATTCCAGGAAGTTGAAAACAAAAGTACAATCATTAGCGCTGGATAGACTTATCTTTAATTAACTGTTCTTGAAAAGATTAGTATTGTAAACACTAAAATTATTTCAAAACAATTAGGCCTAAACATTTGTTTAAAATTGTGGTCTTGCTAAACTGCCAATCCACCTCTCAACCTCCAACAGTCAAAACCAAAGGTGACTAATGTAGCATATTAATTAGGTCTATCTTCAAAAATGTAGACCTCTCAATTGAATTGTTGTGAAAATGTACTGAAAATGAAAGACAGATTACATGATCATTTTGGTTCCATCTCTGCAATTGAATAGCGTTGATAGTAATCAACATTATAGTGAACGTCACAGATTTTAAATTTCAATGCATTTTCATTCAAATTGGATTACAAAAAAAGTATTGGTGCCGATATTGAGAAATTGAATCGAGATGAGGATTTCAGTTAACCAACTGACACCATGCTCAATAGTGGTAGTGTCACAAGTCAACAGAATTTTGTTGTTCCAACTTCTTCGACCCAACTGTTTTTGTTACATTTACTTTGAAATGGCTAGTACTTATTTAAATGATATCCTGTGACATAAATTACCAAATTGAAATACATATGAGGGCTAGCTAGTGATTCAAGAAGTTCTATTGTAAAAATTAACTGATCTCGTTGAAAGCAATACTTTTACATTAACACATATTATGCTGAATATTTAACAAATGCATTTTGATATTCAAAAGTAGCCCCATTATTATAACAAACAAATGATGCAATGAGAATACAACAAAAAACACCCACAAAAAGCAATGAGCTTGATGGATCACAAATCAGAGTGCCTGAAGAGCATATACCTGAAATTAAGTCGACCAAGTTGTGCGACATGGGTTAGGGTGTCCAACCTTACCTGAACCCTAACCACATTTTACAACCATCTGTTCATAAGTACCCCGAAGCCCATGTCAAACGACCGCGTCAACTGTATTCCAATATTCACTCTTCAGCATCCCCCACAAATCTCTAATTCGGGTCATGTAAACATGATGAACGAACTTACGAACACAGTACACATCGTAACGGAATGTTACATGAGACAGTAGTGGTGGTGTCAATAAATGTACAATTATTTAGTGTCGATAAAAGAATTTTAATATGAGATTTTATCTTTATTGTTTGATGTATTAAAAAACAATGTCTGTGGCATTATTCTCTCAAGTGTTTGTAGATTTATTTCAAACGCCAAAGAATTTTTATTGGATTTCTGAAACGAGACTATTGAGAGGTCACGAAACATCTGTGCTTTATAAAATTAGATCATTGCACACTGTTTATAAATAAAATAGAATGATTATAATGGTTTGATCAAATTAGATATAGTATATATATGTATATATATATATACGGTATATATAAATATATATATAATTATATATGTATTTATTTAATCGCTATTAACGAACATATAATACATAGATATTATACACCATTCGTCCTTGTACAGTACTGTATTATATTATATGAAATGCAATGAGCAATAAACATGGTTTATGATATGAAAGATGTTTTATAAAAACTACAGCATAAGCTTATCCTTCATTCCAATTAATTACAAACCATGAGGTCCATTTCCATTATACTTATAGGTGATCTCTTGAAATATCCCTAAAAAAGTGCATGTTTGTTGTTTATGCAAACCTGGATTTTATGCAAACCTGGATTGCGTCAATTATTTGGTTATTTATTGAGGTATCAAGGTTAAAATAGTAGGCCTATATTAAAAATTTCAAACTAAAAAGAAAAGTTGGAAATTCCCAGAAAATTTTGGAAAAACTAGTTGAAAATCAATAAGTTTAACCATTACATACACGAAAACCAATAGATAGTTAGTATCAAGAAGAAACTTTATACATTGATAGGGTGAACCTTTCTCTATCAGCTAAGCTAAATTTTGATTTGGTTTTGATACAAATAAAGTTTCGATTACCTCGATTTACGAGAAAAAAAAAACGTGATTTTCCTTGGTCTTGTGTGCCAAATGCATGTGGTTGAACTGGTTATTTTTATCTTAGCCCAAAGCCAGTTCCATACCATACAAGATAAAATATCTCAAGCTCAAGAAGTAATCAAATGGTGTATGTAATTCGAGATACCTATGGTATTTTCTGACCATTTTCAGTGTCAACTAAGGCATAAATTATTGTAGTGGCTTTCCGGATGAAACTATTGTTGTGAAACTGCTGCACACCATTCAGAGAAGTACCTTCTAAAATATGGTCGATCCATAAAATATTCACAATATATCCAAAAATAATTACTCAACACAGGTAGGAACTTTTTTCCCTATGGTGACGCCTCAGCTAATACAGAACCATTCAAGTGAATTGATAAAGATGATGATCGAATATTTAAAAATGTTGTCCCGTTTTTTCCATATTGTACTGGCACATATAAGGGAAGCTGTGTGGTACCGGCAAAAAAAAAAAACGTTCATTAAGCCTATACATGAATTCCACAAAAATAATTGTAAAATTTCGATATTTACACTGATGAGCATGTTGTCAGATAATTAGAATTTTCATAAGTCTTGCTGTTCTATTAATACGGAGTCCGATTTACCTATTTTGAACCCCATAAAATTGGGTAAAAATCTAATTTAATATTAATCTCATCTTATTAATATTAATCCAACTTAATATTAATTGGACGACAAGGCTTATGGAAAATGGCAATAAGTGGCAAAAAATAAACTGTATGATAAATAGGATATTAATGGGAAATACTATGAAATAAAAAACAATTCCAAGTAAAAACATGTATTTATTAATTATAAGTACCAAAAATACGCTGGCGCTCTTTGAGATTAAAATCAGGCGGTAGAATACGGCTTACAGTTAGAAGCAACATATTAATGGTTGATGAAAATACTATACTAGCAAGACTCAAACATAATTATAGAATTCCAATAGATTTTGCATAATAAGCACATATACATGCCACTGATCACCATATGACATTCTGTAGTATCCAATATTTTGTGCTTTTATTTACGTACAATACTAGAAATCAAATTAAGCCCAACGAGTTATTTCATTTTAACAGAGACTTGGAATGATTATAAACTAAATACAGCTACAGTAGTAGTAAAATGAATGAGTTATGATAACTTAGCCTACAATTATAATACCAAAGTAAAGATTCAGTAGTGAACAGACTTCTGAATGATTGGAAGCTCATAATAGTTGGCACTAACATAAACGTATACAGAATAACGGCTTCCGTCAACACTATCTCAATGACTGTATGCCTTCATCACAAAACTTACACAACCAATAATAAGTATATTAATAACACAGCATAAATTATGCAGCACTTTTTGAGTGATACCTTTCTTTTGATTCTCGAGCGCTCCGAACGAACCATTTTCGAGACCAAGGTTTCCCGTTACCAAGCCTGTAATTTCTTAGTTCTGCCACAGATGATATGGTTGAAACAATGAGACTAAGGTAATTTGATGAAGACTAGAAGATGAGAACTCTCTTCAATGAAAAATATGAAAGCTACATCAAACTGTATACAATTACAAAACTACATGGATGACCTTACAAAGGTTTCATAATAAAAGTTTTTTGTTCTTCTCTAAATAAAAAGGACTTAAATTCAAAGTTCCAAATACTGTACTGAATAAGATTTCGATCATATATCAGTCTTTTTCAAGAGTATCTAGTATTTAATCACTCATCATGTTGGCACACTTCAATCAAGTTGCTTTACCATTCATGATTTTGTTGCCACTGGAAGCAAATTTCAAAAATTGCTAGCTACTAGCTAGTACCATGGGCATATTGGACAGTTCTGTTAATGAAAGATACATTTTTTTCTACTACTTAAATAGGTAGTTCATAGAAGGCCTACCATAGTGTACTTAGTACTTACAAGTAACAATCTATTCAGACATAGACTGTGGTCAAGATTAAAAATCATAGCGAGTATAAAATTAACTTAAGGTTTATATAAGGCCAATTATTTCGAGTACAGGGTACAGAGGATATTTCATATTTATCTACGCCTATCTATCTAGTGCACTACTTGTCAGAAAGTTAGTTACATTCACTGCTATATCTATAGGAAATGATCAGTACTGGGGTAATGCTTGCTTGCCATTTTGCAGTCAGTGACAGAAGAGCTCAAAAGCATCACAGAAGTATAATCAAACATTTCTTAGTTTTTAAAATCTATTTGAGTTCAAATCGGTTTGCACAAACAACTTTCTAATGCACCCAAATTTGTTTTGTTACCATTTAACTTTAGTAAAATTCTTTCATGAAATTGACTGGTTTTCAATAGCACAAGACAGTCTTTTTCTTCTTGTTATTTGAAAAAATCGCAAATAGCTTCCAAGAGTTGTTTCTCAGTCTTTATCGTCGCACGTTCACAAAAAACAGACTGCGATTGCTTTTCAACTAGAAATAGGGTGTTTTCGACACTTTCATACATGAAATGTGATAGTGAGTGGAGAGACTTCATCAGTCAATAATAATACTGTGCTGCTTGAGAACATTGAAGGTCATTACAGTCTGCAACTCATCTCGAGACTCGTGAGTTAAATATCAATTGGCAAGTATCGAAACAAATATAGATAGACCTGAAAATAGGATTGGTCTAGCATACATAAATTAAAAATTGAGGTAACCAGTAAATGGGAACGCCTAAAATTAGTGATGAGGAACAATCAGATGACTCGATTAGTCGAGTGAGAATAGTAATTAACCATCGGTGACTACAGCTGCCTCGGCCTTGTCACCATCCCCGGCGATTTCACACTCGCTACCTTCATCTTCTGCTTTCTTTTCACCGCCATTCTCTACGGTCTCCATGGGACTCTCCACATCACCAGCTCCCACCTGGCCTTTCTCAATTATTTCCTTCTTACCTTCTTCAACATCATGCGCTTTAATATCCTCTTCTTTTGTGACTGCACTCTCTTTGACCTCATCTAGAATAGAGGTTTCTTTGATTTCATCCTTTTGAATCATGGGCTCATCCTCCTTTGGAACATCCTGAGAGATTTTTTCATCTTCTACCTTATTCACTTCATCAGTCACTATTTTTGCCTCACCATCGATTTTCTCTTCATCAGATTTCACTTCCACAGGCGTTTCAATTGAGTCGAGTTTAATTTCTTCAGTCTTTTCCAATACTTCATCATTAGTGTCTACGGCTTTTTCAACTGGTTCAGTTTCTGTAATGGCCACCATTTTCTCATCTGTATCTTTTTTACCATCGGTTTGGACTACCGGTGCAGAGACTACTACAGTTTCATCTACTACACTATCAGTTTTAGACTCTTTAATTTCAGACTTATCATCCACTTTATCAGGCTGATTAACTGTTGGCTCTACTGTCTCGGCATCTACTTTGGCTGGTTCGGTTACTGTGCCTTCCTTTTCTGGTTCCATAGGATCTAGTTTTGTCTCTTGTGCTTTAGTCTCGTCTTTCTCTTCTGCTACCTCTACATCAGTCTTTTCTACATCTACAACGGTTGGCAAAGTGGCTTCACTAACGTCTTTCATCTCGACATCTTCTACAGAAGTTTGGTCTACTTCATTGTTTGCCTTTTCAGTCTCGTCTACCACTGGAATATCATCAGGTTTCTCAGAGGTCTCTGTGACTCCCTGTGTATCCTTAGTGACAACAGGTTTATCCTCAGTCACAACAGGTATATCCTCAGTCACAACAGGTGTATCCTCAGTCACAAGAGGTGTATCTTCAGTCACAACAGGTGCCTTCTCAGTCTCAACTTCTTTTGGTGTCTTTTCTACTACAGCCTTGACTTCCTCCGCCCCTCCATTCTCTTCTTCGATAGAAACTTTCCTCCGTTTGGCTGGCGCCTCTCGCTCAAAGTCCTCAAACGTCTCAATGACTTGGAACCGAGCACGATCATCTTCAGTCAGTACTGCGTTCCCCTCTCGGATTACCAGTATTGCAGTCATGCCAGCCTCCTCTGCTGCAATAGCCTCTGCTCAACATAAAACACAATACTAAATTATAATATTATTGTTTACCGGTATTCAGTCATTATCATATAGTCACATTATTATCATTGTCATTATCGTAGAGGGCCTATGCCTATACAGTAAAATCAATAACGTGTATTCACATGCAGAGATATGGTTAAGAGAAGGAGCTGTTCCGAGTTGTTGCATCAATTGTGAAGTACGTTGCTATCACAGGTTTGTTTACTCCAATAATGCAATTAATAAAGCAATGTGACTGGTAATTAGCGAGGTACAAAAGATGTGTTAAAAATTTAAATGACACCACAAAAGTGAGTGAACAATAAAAACTAGGGTTTCAATTTGATTTCGATATTTCCGATTGATTCGATATTGAATTGTAATAAATTTTGAGGAAACAATGATCGATATTAACTAAAAAATGGTAAATTAATAAAATGGGAATAAACTAAGTAACAACAACGCTAATGGAAACAAATTAATACTCGCCCGGTTTCTCATCTATGTCGGTGCAGCACTGCGTAGGCTCTAGGCCTGCATATGCTACCAGTCGGACTAGTTTGCAAGCCCACTTGAATTAAGATGCACCGCGTATACGTTTGTTTGTAGGAAAGGTGTTCAGACGAAAATAAGACTTATTTCTATCGACTGTAAAATAATTGTGAAAAAATGGGCTAGACATAGCCGCTCAGGGCATATGGGAATCAATATTTGAATAAATATCTCCCTTAATCCTATTAATAACTAATACACATTTGCATAATATTTCATGTGTTTGATCAACAGTTTACAACAATCCGATACTAATACTATATGTAATATTGTTCCAGACGTACTTTATTTCCAAACAGTAGGGACGTTTTCAAACTCAAACTAAGGGATATTAGATTTTATATTGCACGCTTCTAAGTTGATACACAATTGTTCTACATATTTTTATGATAGTTGCGTCTAGTTTATCAAACACAGTTCAGGCACAATCAGCAATGATGCTGGCTGCGGTCAACTTCACAACCAAAGAAGATCTCGAAATTTCAAATCTTGAACAAATCACAATTAATTCTAGGCCTAATAATTACCGTATTGTCCCGAATATAAGCCGACCCCGAATATAAGCGGACCCCCAAACTTTTAGATCAATAATTGAAAAAAGGGTTTATCTCCTTTCCACGTAAATCATCACTCTTCCGAGTTAGAATTTAGTCCATTTCGTATTGCGCGCGTGAGGAAGCTAGACCAACTGCGTGTGAGAAACCGTTGAGGGGCCTCACGATCGTGTGTACTCGGCTAGTGCCGATGACGCGCGATCGTCATATGGCCTGCTTACTCGTCAAGGTCTGACAAGATAATGCAGATAACAGCTGAACGTGCCTTTGTTTATTACTGTGCGTCAAATAAAATTGATGGATAAAGGGAAAATGATGCTTCTCCGTGATAAAACATTTATTAAACGTGTTTTTAGTGCAATATTTTGCAGTTTCAAGTCGATTCCATTGTTAAGAGTGTGCATGTGTAGTGCGCCCAATCATATTTAGTAAAAAACGTGTTTTTGACCGATTTTAGGCCGAGATCCGCATATAAGCCGAGGGTGACTTTTGGACTCGCAATTTTGAGAAAAACCCTCGGCTTATATTCGGGACAATACAGTAATTCAAAAAGCAAATTCCAGTAGGTATTGTCACGACCTTCAACAAAGATTTAGATTCAAAACTACATATATTTGGGACTCATACTTTTTTTAGGCCTAACAAGTCACGCATTTGGCAGCCTTGACCACCCCAAATAATAGTTCATCAATCAGCAAGGAAAGATCGTTTACTGCTCGACTAATACGTAGCACTAACTAGAAACTTCTTACAACGACACGAGTACACTTACCCTTGGGTATATCAGTAAAGAATACAACATCATCAGCTTGGTACTCGAGTTGCTCCATAATGTTAGAATAGCTGCGAGCTTCGGTCTTTGGGCCAACCTCCGTGTCGAAGTGACCTTGGAACAACTAGAGGAAAACGAGACAGTATGTCAGGAAAAGTACAGTAATAATTGTAAGTACACAATAGGTTAGTAAGTAGACCTACAGGATAGGTTTGATATTGAACGCCCACGCTAATAACAATGAATTACAATGAATAACAATGACAATGAATATTACGACAGAAGTTTCGAACAATTACACTGGCAAACATTAAATGACCAAGGCATTAGGCATATACAAAAAATTAAATTGGGGTATTTCGTATGTACTTCGACCTACAGTCTTGAGGTTAATAAACTGAAAACAGAAGTCGAAGCAGCCAAAAATATCTTTGTTTGACTCTTTTCATTTTCTATATATTAAACGTTCACTAGTGTACCGGTAATAGTTTGTAAACTCAAATTATTATCAATACATATCCTGAGCATAGGGCATAGGCCTGTAAGGCACTAGGCCAGCAATACTTCTAATTTTTATATTCATTTTTCATCCAGGCCTACATTCTATAATTAAATAACAGTTACAGTGAAACATTGAGGCATTATTTTCTTGCTCCTATTATTTATTTTGTCTTACCATGCTCTCTCATGAGTATAACCTATGTTAAAGTTTCCTGCACGGATGTTATTTTCCTTGTCCGTTGAAATACGATGGATAGAAGTTTTATTGTGATGACTAATGAATGAGTAATGGCATAAGATGATAGTTTGGTGGATGAGTTGTAACCTACCTCTAGCAGATCACCTTCTTGGGAGTGTCCGAACAGCAACTTCTGCGCCTCCACACTTCCCGAAGAGTAAACGTACAATTTGCAACCATTCTGCACCCACGATTTGAGAGATGGAACAACATCGGGGTACACACTGAAAGACAAAGATCACACATTGAGGAGGATCTATGTTTCAGGATGTTTTGTTTGATCTATCTGATTTCATCACTATTGCTATAGTAGGCCTATTAGTGATTATTATACCCCGTTTAATCAACTTGGATTCTATGATTACCGGTATACCCTTTAAATCTAATCCAAGTCCAATAGAGATAAGGTAAGAAAGAGGGATAAAAGGAGTTCATAAAATATGTCACATTTTAGAGAGAGAGAGAAGGGGAGAGTGTTGAAGATCTGTGATCCACTAAACCAACTGTGTGATTACAGCTATTGTACTAACAAATAAGCAAACAAGTCTTCCAGAGCTCTGCAGAAAAAATAGTGTTTCAATGAGTGGTACAAAATACAAATATTATACTACTGTACTAGATTCTTTTATATTGCACTATGAGTTGGAATTTTAGTTACAATTGGATAGTTTATAAATAGGGTTGCAACTCGATATTTTAGAACTTTGATTCAATAATCAAATAAAAAATTGTAAATGGCTAAAATGAATGATATACGTATGGTTTCTCCTTGCTGTCCTGTCATACTGACTGTAGGGCTATGTGTATATAGAGAAAAGAGCTCGACTTAGAGCTACTTATAACTACCAGAATAAGATAGTACCTAATAACTACCATTTTGTCAATGAAAATCTCATTTGGAAAATTTATGAATTGGGTAAAAGGGAAAGAGAGAACAGCAGCTTACCGAGGTTCACAAATAGTCAAATATGCCTACTTATGGTGGTGTTATGAATTGACAATTTCAAGGATCAAATCTAATTTTGTACATCATTATGAAATAGATGAAAATTGAACTGACACTGATATATGACTGAGATTCATGACCTTCAATACTCGC
Organism: Brachyptera putata; assembly: GCA_907164805.1. Classification (NCBI taxonomy): domain Eukaryota; kingdom Metazoa; phylum Arthropoda; class Insecta; order Plecoptera; family Taeniopterygidae; genus Brachyptera; species Brachyptera putata. The sequence goes on from OU015462.1 coordinate 33,351,668, forward strand.
ATTTTCTAGCATTATATGTTTTCAATTTAATATCAATTGAAAACAGACATTGAAGGAAATATGTGATATACAGTAATGCACTATGGTAATTCATCATCATTTTCAGCATAGTTATTTCACCCATCATAGCGGTACAGAACGACTAGGCAGAACTAAGACTACAGTAGGCCTACATCTTATGTACCCTATATCATAGGCTGCCGAACTAAAACGTGATAACTGAATGAATGGATCACCAACTGCATAGAAAAGAACACAGGAAAACAAACTTCAAGAGCCCATATAAGCATCCAATCCCAGGAATTAACAAATACTTTCATTGCAATTTCCTCTGTAATGCATCAACATGTAGACAAAATGAAAAATTCTGTATAGGCCTACATTCGAATTCTGATAAGTATACTTCCATTTCACATATCAACAAAAGTCTGGCATTTTTTCTAAGCGGCACACAGGTCAGACAAAGTACCGTAACCAATCAATTCAATTGAAACTGTTCATGGCCATAGGTATCATACCAGCATAGATTGAGATTGTTTTTGAGCAAAATCAAATGGTTTTACATAGACCTACTTTTTTGAAAAATTCCCATAAAAATTTTTCAATTTGATTTGATTTTTCAATTTGAATTTTCATCGGATCGAAATGAAATTTGCACAGAATCTTGACACGCCTATTGCGCTAATACACACTTCTATCAAGTTTCAAGAAATTTGGATTGCTCGTTTCCAAGAAAATAGATTATGACATTGGAAAAATGTAAAATATACGAGAGTTCCCGAATGGAAATCAACAGCTGCCATGGAATAACATAACTAATGCTATGAGTTATAAGAATGAAATGACATGAATAAATAGGAAGGCTTTTGAAATTGTTTCAATGGTGTGCATATAACTTACAAGTATATTTCATATAAATATCTCGCTCATCTTACAATGCACATGCTGCGTTTTCCTAGTTGGTATTTCCAAAGGTAAAATGTAGTTTGTTCTACACCCAAATTGTATTCACTATTTGTAGCCTATTTGTTTATTTAGCTGGTATCTTTTATATATAAAACAAAGATAGATATTGACAAATAAAACAAAAAGTCTTGTGAACGTTTTTCAGTGAACCTAAACTGAAAGCATATAACAAAATATATTTAACCATAGAAATACAACTTTACCACCAACAACTATCGCATCCCCAAATTAGGTAGGGCCTGCATTAGGCCCATCTACTTTACAACATGGTGTAGCATGATTAAATTTTTCTCAACTTGAAAACCTACTGTGCCTGCAGATAAATGATCATGGCCAGACGAGAAAATACATTTAAAGATAATATATACTGACTGTCCCTTTAGCTCGCCCTTCTTGTAGCCCTCGCGCATAATGTGGCCCTGAAGTTTCTTCAACGCTTTGTTCTTTAGGTCTCCGTCCATCTGCCACAAAACACTATTGACGACAGCTTCCTGTAACTCCTTGTCGGTGCCTTCATCCGGTATCGGCACAACACCAGCAATTCCGTTGGCGGCATCTTGTTTAGACTGAAAACAATAATTGTAAACTCGTAACAGGTTGTTGCAGCAAATCAAATCGCTCCCACGTATCCACCTTAATTTTACCAAATTGTCTAGATTCAATGGGCTTTGTAAGAATTGGCCTATATTTCAGCATGTAGGCGAGGCACGGAAATTGACTGAATACATGTTACGCAAGAACTACTGTATACTGTATACTACTGTGAACTACTCTATGCATCGTTTTTCAAGGGACCAGGAAAATAAAACCATCCATGCAGGAAAATGATCCATCCAGGAAAATTTAATATTGATGGTATGGAAGTGGGGTGAGAAAAATGAATGATACAAGCAGGAAAACAATGGATCCGGGAACGATGCATAGAGGTTTCACTGTATTCTCTCATTTTATTGATAGAAAAGAATCATATCATATTAAATAACAAAAGGTGCTTCCTAAATGTCAAAATGCCAGCATTCAGAAAAACATGCACGACTCAAACAAGACCCAGCTTCAATTCTGTTTATAAGCAGACCCTGGCTTACAGGTGCCAAATAACTGAAAATTACCTACCTGATCCTTGAGCAAGGAGAGAACTCCATGAAATTCAGTTTCATTCCACTGCCTCTCGACGAACTCCTTCAGGTTCTGACGAACATAAGGAAACAACGTATCCTGCGGAGAAGTTAACACATGGTAGTTAAACAATCAAACTACAGAAACGTAGCCGGAGTTATCAGCAGGGTAATTCCATATAGATGCACCAGGTAGGTACCAGTTGCTTCATGAATATTAGAATGAATATTAGGGTTCTAAGGCGCATCAACTGTGAGGTCATTCAGCGCCCTGTTGCTTCATGATTTCATCCTCAATTATATATTGAATTTTGCATGTTTATATCTATATAAGTAGGGCTAATGTGATTTCAAATATTCGATTTGACTCCGTAGTAAGTAGCGGCATTGACTGTGTGTAGGGGCCTACATGTGTTTTTCCCTATGTGAAAAACCATTAATTTCAACATGTTTTTTGGGTAGAAGGTGGCAAAACAATAATGTTTTCATCATCTCACTCAATAGATATGGTCCCCTAGATGGGCTTACCGGTGCTGAGTAAAAAATTAGCCAAGCTGTATTCAACCCAAATATGGAAGGCGTACGCCTAAATATTCTGTCAAAAATAGTAGGCCTAGACCCCACCAACAGCTCTAGATAATTAGGGATATAAATGACTAATGAACAGGTGATAATAAAAGTATCACGTGATGATAGTGTAAGGACACTAAATTTTATAACAACCCATGCCTCCTCTGGGACTTCAACCCATGCCTAACGATCATTTTCTAACGCTATGCCTCAGTTGACTCTGCTACAGAGGGCGCTGATTAAAATAATCAACAGGTAAAACAGGAAGGCATTCACTTAGGCCTATATGGCTAGTTGTACAACGCATAAGCTACGTTTTCCTAGTTTAGAAATATTAGAAATTTAAACGAGACATTGAGGACATAGTACTTTAAAATGATGTTTGCATGTAATCAAGCTTAGGCCTGTATAACCTATATGCACAAGTTTACTAACAGAAAAAGTAGATAGGTAAGTGAGCTTATTTAGGCCTATTAAATAGATTAGACCTTAGTTGAGAAGATTTTTTTTCAACAAAATGGTCATAAGAGACAGTGAACCGACCCTGATTTAGTAATTTATTGTAGCAAAATATCTTCAGGGAGCAGCTATTTCCAGCAGGTGGTAAAAGTGCAGTACCAGCATCAGCCAGCATTAACACTAATCTCAATGCCAGTATAGGTCTAGCATTGCAAGCTTGAAATAGACCTAGGCCTACATATTGTTTTTTCTGAAAATGTTTGGGACTTGATAAAATTTAATCAACACCATAAGCTCAATGCGTAGGACTACATCATTTATACTTTTTTGTTAAAAAAAAAAGTTCAATGCACAATCACATAAAAGAATTAGAAAGTATTATCAATTTTACTAGGCATGGGCACCAGTGCAACTGTGATACTATGCCCTAGATACCTTGTAATCCTATATCACTAGCATTACAAACTCAATGCTTATAGCATTGCTTATAGGCCCTAGCAAGCCAAAGATGCATGGCTTCACTAGGCCATTATTATAAAGTCAATGACTAGGCCTAACATATAACTAGGGTCTAGGCACTGAGTTCCAAGGCAGTTTCCTATGTCTAGGCCCATCAGGATTAGGTGTGGGCCTACCTCAGCCTTGATTTAATCATTAGGAACTAGATGATGAAAAGTTGAATCAACCATTGTTATGGTCAATGCAATTTTCTTTCACCCAGCCTCATGTTGGGCCTCTTTCAATGTGCTGTGATTCATCAGCTTCCTATCAGTTCCTGATATAACCTATGATAAATTTATTATCGAGAAGCCACCAGTCTAAATGAATGATTATTTACTGAAAAGTCTTGAGCGCTGAGTGGGAATATATAAAACATCAATGAAATATCCTTTATGCCTAGGCTATGCTTGGGACTTCGCAAGTGCCGCAAAAATGCCGGTCGGCTAGGGCTATGGCACAGTGTTCTGCTTTGCTAGTTACCTTCACAAAACTAATGGAAGTAGTTGTTCCCTCGATGTCGAATAGCATAGCTTGGCTCTTGTTTTCATTTCCACGTTTATTTCCCACCACCATTATTAACTGAAGGTTCTAATTTCGTATTCAATATAAAATGTAATGAGAAAGTAACACGTAGAGCCCACAATAATATATTCTACTCTCTTGGCTGAGCCCCACACTTTCAAACGATAAAGTGAATGTCTATTGCAAAAGTCTAATGAATAGTACCCAGAACCAAAAACGCAGCAAGAATTGATGGGTGCCTTCACTTTTGAGTTCAGAATCGTACGATTTTTCCCGCGTGAAACATTTCCCTAGCCGAAGAGCAGCATGCACATTGGAATTTGCGTTGATAGTAATCGTTCCGCTATATTGTCCTTACACGAGCGCTACTGAAAATGACGTCACAGTATACGAAATAAGGGTCGGTAAGCAGTGAACGCTAAAGCAAAATTTTCTGTCTGCTTCAGCCTCCTTCCCATAATAGTGTCTCGTAGTGGCAGTGATATTACCGCTTATTCAATTTCACTTTTACTGGACTGGATGAGAGATATTGCTTATTTATGAGTAAGGAGCTCCAATATTCGGCAAATAATTCGACATATAATAAAGGTAATTCGCGTTGATTTATTCTACATCCTAGTTGAGCCATTTCTTTTTTAGTAGATTTGATTAGCCTATTTTAATCACTACTGGGAAAGATCAGCATCTGATCATTTATTATTATGACCTGAAAACAGCTACAATTTACTTTATTTACTTTATTATCAAATTTGCCTGAAGTATGAATATATCGTAGTGAGGCATATATATATATATATATATATATATATATATACGATAATCAAATGTTATAGGTTGGTCAGATGCTATACCGGTATATAACATTTTATTTTTGTCTATCTGTGGGCCTGCGATATGTAGACCCCCACCCCAACGCTCTATTTTGTTTGAATATGCCTATGCTTAAACCTGCGTGGATGCTTAGAAGAAGAACAAAATTAAATCTGGTACCCTGACTCTGCCAAGTATTAAATTTTGTATGTTTGATGTGCAGTCTTTGCTAGTTCACAGGCATAATACCTACTTGCAGACCAAAAGTTCGATTGACCCAATCTCTGAAGGTATCTGTTCTATATTTGCTGTCAGCTGTGTTGATAGCCTTGATTGACTATCTCTGCTGTCACTTGACGTAAACCATTGAATATGTGTAAAGAACCTGGACATATATATTAAATCTCTATAAGAGGAACTGTGATCGGTTTGTTCAGAGCTTCCAAAAAATCAACACTGAAAATATAGCGGGCCAGCAAGCTTCCAAAAAACCGACATGAAATTAACATATGGACATATGGTACTATTCTATAGCACTAATGATCAAGTATGTTGATCCACCAACTTAGCTGACAGCAGTAATATACTTGCTGCCTTTTAATCATAGCTAGGTTATGCTAGGCTAAGACAAGCAATCTATTTGTCAGACTGGTTACAGAACGGTAATTGAAATGAATATGTCTCTTTAATATTGGTATGTGTATTAAATATGTCTCTTTAATATCACTTCGTGTTCAGTTACAATTTTCTACTAGGCGTGCTTGCTCTTTGAACGTTTGGTAAAAGTCTATTTGAATTACAAAGATGTGCCAAAAAAAAATACCAGTGAATAATCTAGTTATATGTACATTATACACATTACAGCAGGCCTTTATATCATATAATACCTATACTGGCTGAGCGTAGGCGTAGAGGCTCCACGTGCGGTGCTATACCATTGACTTTGTAGTGTTTCGATAGCCTATATGACCTAGTCCCATTGGTGATTATGAAACAAAGTGAAATGCATGCTACTAACTCAAAACTCTTTGATTAATTTCTAGCTATGTGTATGTCATGATAATTATTTATTATATGGGTATAGGCTACCAATGCCATCTTTTTTTATTTTAACTTTTCAATATATTAAAACAGGCAAACACAGTATTCATGTTGTAAGATGAACAGAATATTTACATGAAAATTATCTCAAATGCTATATATATATAGCCTATATATATATATATATATATATATATATATATATATATATATATATATATATATATATATATATATATATATATATATATATATATATATATATTTATATTTATATATATACCTCGATTGTGAAACTGTATATGCTAGAAAGCTGTCAATTAGAGTGTCGTGTTTCTGAATAATCCAGTCGGAAGCCGTGTCGTATTTCTGAATAATCCAGCCGGAAGCTCTACAGTAGCCAAGATCCAAAGTGCAGCCACTACACTATTTATGCAATATACTTGAACCGATTACTGTGGAATTTTTAGCGTACCGTATCTCCGAAACTAAAAGGCTACGGAATATTCGGTAAATTAATAATTTGTTGCAAACGGCTCGATGTGCCAAAGTTCAGTCGTAGGCCCTGTCGGTAATATTAAAATGCGTTTAGAAGTTTCTGAAAGCCTGTAAACCTGTTGATAGTGTACTTCTCCTTTTCTTCTTTTTCTCACATCGTTGTTTGCAAAATTGTATAGGCCTGCTGTCCAATCAGAACAGATGATTTTTTTTAATTTTCGGGGAATTCTAATGATGAGGAAAGATACATTTTTCATGTTTCTATCAGAAGTGATGTCATATTACATGTTTTTCAATGATTTTTTAAAATAATTTTCAATGGATTTTGCTGAAATTTTATATTAATAATAATAATGAAATAATAATGAAATAATAATAATTGAGTAACGGTAGGCCTGTGTGTATAAGTTTGTGATTTTTTCAACTGCCAAGAACATAATTTTAGCCTGATTTTTACCAATTTATTTATTTTCCATGGCCACTGCCTTCTAGAAGCATTCTAATACAGTGAATGTTGTGATGATCCATGATGCTGTGAAAACAAAAATCTCAAAATAATCATGTGTCAGAATGAAAACGAACTTGAAACGTCGGGAAAATAGTGGTTACTTTTCTATGGTGCAGCTGTTTTAAGAATTCCATTTCCAGATGTATCGTACTTTACAAGAATGATTGTAATAATGGTTGTATAGTACCTACTACCTATAACAGTTTAAGTGTTACAAATATTTGTAATTTATAGCTGCAAAATTGCATACAAATATATATGTATAAACTGGACAAACTGAGAAATTATATCTTATCTATCTAGTCATATGCTATGGTATTGAAGAAAATCGTCCAACAATCTTCAATATAGCAGTACTTCATGTCAGTGTTATATTGTGCTAAAAATAACTTGCCTAAGCAAAGTATTGAAAGTAGGCCTATAATGTTATTGACAGGTAATAGGCATATGCTTTCTTGCTACCATTCTATATTCGCCATGAGTTTCATCTCATATTGTAGGGCCTACCATGTAATAATGATTATTGATGGCATATATTGCTAAAATAAATCGATACCAGTACTACTGGTACTATTTCTTAGTTTACACATCATAGGGATTTTTTGTCAATTGTGTTCCTCCTGTAAAAAGTTTTTAATATTCCTTTTTTTTGTAGAATGAAACTTGTGCTGCGGAACGTAACTGGAGAAACAATAACTCTCGAGGTCAATCAAGGAGACACATTTCGGGATCTGAAGGCTAGAATCTTTGAACAGTCGGGCATCCAGCTTGACCTTGAACAACTTAATTATAAAGGCAAAAGAATAACTGATGATCAAATCATCACCAAGTATTTTTTTGAAGGTGAGTTATATTTATTTTGCTACCACAGTAAGAAAAATGCACAGCCTGTGCATTGAAATAATATCAGATATGCCTACAGGTCAAGAATTTGAAACTCTGGATCAAGTATGTGAAACTGTTGTCTTCTGTAGTATGGTATATTTTCAAATGGGGTTTTTGCTAGTTTATAGAGAGAACTAAAATAAGTAGGTCTACACTCTATGGAATGTCTCAATATTCTTGGTACAGTAGTAGGAATCACTGTTGTGAATCAAATATTGACTTTTCAACCACTCTATTTCTATTTTTTTATCTATTTTTTTTTTTGAGAAAAAGAAAATACATAGTATACACTTTACAAAATTAAACACTCTGGTCCACAAAGCCATGTCTGACTTGAATGTGGAAGTAAGCAAACTTAAATAATAAACCTAAATACTAATCCGAAAATAACTTGCATTAAACGATTGCAACAAACAAAGAACGGTATTGAAGGATAATTATTATGACGAAGAGAAAAAAAATCAGAGAACGGTATTGAAGGATAATTATGGCAAAGAACAATAAAATAATGATCACCAAAGATGATGATATAAGTGATGTAATCCTGATAATTAAAATTATTAAATTAAAAACCAAGACTGAAACAAGACTGGTGCATCAAGCTTACCCGTTGTGTAGGTAATGGTCATTATGATATCCGTTGTAAAACTGCGTGAAATCATTGCTTAAAAGCATGAAAGATCAATGTTCAACTTTGAGCAAAATCTGATTAATAGTTTCTGAATTATTGTATTAGTTTAACAAGGGTACATAACAAGTGAACAATGTTGCACTTACAGTAACGAGATACCGGTACCGCACGAGTACCATTTTATCAACTTAGAATTGTTTATTTACAATTTTTCCACTCAATATCGATTCAATATAGAATTGATCGAACATTAAATATTGCAATTCGATATTGAATCAAAGTCCTAAACGATCGAATTGATAAAAAATATTGCAACCTAACGGCATCCTTATTTACATTACATTTTATTTTTATTGAGGGTGAAGTAGAATGACACAGAGAAAAATCAAATATTGGGGAAAATAGAATTAACAGAAAATAACCAGAATGTATAAACTTACATAGTGCCTATGACGTACATAATAGGTCTGCAGTGTGTACTGTATGTAATGATAAAGTAGATCTATTTCATGATTTATCCTAGAAAATACAATGAATTTTCATCAGGACATTTTTATTTGATCTTTATTTAAGGTCAAAACTCCAAGCCTAATAAATATCTACCAGACAGTACTTGTAATGAAACCGAGGTTACTTTGGAAGAGGAAGGAAGAACGTCTCCAGAAGAATGCAGTATTGCAACATTAGAAGAATGTAGTGTCCCCGGTTGCAACAACACAGTTACTCTGTGCCCAGGAAAAACATTCTTCAACTTTCCAACTGATGACGAAAGGTTTGTGCATTTCGAAACTTTATTCGAAACTTGGGAAACATCGGAAGTCTCACTTTGCTAGACTTGTTAGGGCCTATCTTGAATGTGAAAATAATTATTCAAAATCACCATTTACATTCTTTCTTTGTTGGGCATACCAATGATATTGCATCTACTTGAAATAATATACTTGAGTAACTACGTAGAAGGTTACTGCATTCAGCAAGATGTGTTGGGCTTGCATCGTGGTTTCACTCGGCTCCCAATTCTGTTCTTCATATTTCATAATAGTAGGCCGTAAACTTAATGTCATCGTATCTGGTCCTACTTGAAGACTTTTCGTAGTCTTTGGTTTATACTGTACTGACTATTGATTGTTCTCTTCCTTTTGGTATGTCTAGGTGTCAACACTGGTTATTAGTATGTAAGCGTCTTGATTTGCTCGACAAGCCGAGCGCATATGTGAGTCAGTATCACGCAATATGTCAGGATCACTTCTTAGTCGACCAGTTTGTAGACGATCTTCGTGTGAAGCTGAAACCTGGTGCTTTGCCATCTATAATCGACGTTGACTATCTAGGAGACGAGGGTATTCCCGAGGGCGATGAAATCGTTGCCGAAGGTAAGCCCTCACAGTAACAAGAAAATCACTGTCAATTTTGACTCTTTGAACAATTAATAGGCGAGAGGAGAAATATTAGCGGCTATTGCTGAGCGTGAGCTAAGTGGAGCTTTGTCTGTTTTTTCTTTTTGTTTGTTTGTACGCACTGCACAGGTCACACGGTTTGACTGAACATGTTAACATGAAACTTTGAAACATGAAACAACATGAAACTTTTTCTGGACACGCAGACGTGTCCTACATGGAACTATGTAGTTTTGGGGTTAAATCTGCTGGACCACTTTGAAGAAAACCCATTGGTCACATAATTTGAAAAAAAAACATGAGTTTGTCCTGGGTTGTAAAAGTTGGAAAAAAATCCAAAATACTTCAAATTTGTACGAAATGTGAACACATAAAAGATACACATTATTACATATTTCTATTCAAATTGGTAAGATAATAATGTAATGAATGTTTTTTTGTTCAATTCATCAAATAGCTAGAAATGAATCAAATGATAACCATTCAGAACTATGTTGCCAGAGATTCAATGCTTTCTAGCCTTTAAAGTTGCCATGCCGAGTTTTTGAATATAGATCATATATATATCTCGCTCATCTTACAGTGCATGTGCTGCATTTGATGGTTATTAGTAGTTATGAACCTTGAATGGTTGAACTGATTGTTCTTATTTGTGGACATAATATAATACCCACCTCACATTTGTTATCACACTGCTCTTCATATATTCAGTTTATTATTCATTCATGACGAGGGTCTACCTCAATTTTTATAAACTCTTTACAGGCTTCAGATCCAAAATGAATTGAGAAAAAACTATAAATAAGTAACAGTTATCAATATTCATATTTTACCAGCACTAAGATGGTAGGTCTATGTAATTAACATTACCATAATTATCTCTCATTCTGTTTCCTGTGAGTATGACAAAAAAACAAAATAGAAAATCGTGAGAAAACATTGATATTGTAATCCAATGTAGGGGCCTAGGCCCTATTGCAAATACATTAGGTGACGGTTTACCTTAATAATAATGAATTACCAAGTATCATTGGTAGCATAGAACTTCCCAATACGGGTACTAAGATCCCACTCTACTTCAATCATAAACTTCTGTTAGATGACTCATTCTTTTTTGTGGATAGACTATAACTTTGGATGTTATTTTCATGCAGGAACTCGATGTAACATAACTGTAAAAGAGGAGCCGTTCTACGAGTCTGACAGCGACGATGCCGATCAAGTGTCTGATGGTGATGACGATTTGCTGGACACTGACGACGGCCAGTCGGGATTACTATGCCGCCTCTGCGCTACCACCATCACAGAGACTGTGGCATTCATCTACAGTGAGGCTGGCAAGGAGATGAATATTGCACAGAAAATAAACATGGCATTGCCGGTTGCTGTAAGTGTTGGAAGCCATCTATATATTATTCAAAATCTGTTCAACCGATCCATTTGAGTATCGATCAGAATTAGATTGGTACATAATACTTCATTTTGTGTAATTATAGTGTAATTCAATTGTTCTTATTAATTATAGCTGTGGATTGCTACTTTCTGGATTTATCTCATATGTGGAATATTAATACGCTAAATCTATATGTATACTAGTGATGCCTTCGGGTACCCGGGTCGGGTACGGGTAATGTATTACCCGGGTAATATTCTGTTACCCGGGTACCCGTCTAGGTTCCGGGTAATTGTGCTAACCAGTACCTATAATATAGAAAATAACTTTTATAAATCACTCAAGCTACCGAGAGAAATTCAACTTCGCATTCTACATAAGTTTTTTCACCTACCTTCCCAGACCTCCCTCAACTTGTCATAAAACGCGCTCGTCAAATCTAGTCGCACCACCTACCGTTATCTGTGGTCACACGTGCATTGTACTGAATCCCTCCCCTGTCACCCGCTCTCTAGTTTCCATGCCAAATACTATTCTTTACCGAGAACTGAGAAGATTATGAAACGTCAGAACCACGGAACTAGACAGGGGATGACGTAAATAGGCCTACGTTTTTTTTTTAAATTACCCGGGTAATACCCGGGTAATTTCGGCGGGTACCCGGTTCCTAATTTGTTACCCGAAGGCATCACTAATGTATACACATGTCAATTTATTGCAAACAATATCTTAAATTTTGATGTCTATTTGAAAGTAATAAATATTGGTCTTTTTAGGTTCGAAGTGTAGATCCATTGCCGAAACAACTTTGTGTGCCATGCCTGGAGAAAGTTAACTTATGCCACGAGTTTTCCGAACAGTGTATTCAAGCGGAGAGAAAGCTGCGTAGGCTCCATCGCCGGAGAATCTTCAAGTAAGCTACCGGTACCTGTAATGATAACTTGCACTACATATAAAATCGTTGAACTACGCCGGTGCATTATTGAATATTAAACTAGTAGTAACGTTAAATTAAATGGCCAGACTGTAGTTCCAATATCTCATAGTTCCATCTATTAACCAGTATATTCCTACCACTTAAGCAGCATGCTTTTCACTGATTTTTCTCACTTGTATATCATTTATGGTATGTAATGTATACCATTTGTAATAATAATAAATAATAATATTTATTTTGCAATTCAGCTATATCTTTTTTTTTCCATGACAAAAATATACAACACATACATTACAATATCCCCAAAACGCTATGTAATCTTATGGCATACCTATGTATGCCCCCCTCCTACTTGTCACCTCCAGCATCGTCCAAAGTAGGCCTACACGATTTTGTAGGTTTCAAAGTATTTAGAGAATGGTCACTTGCTGTAAGTGATTATATCTTATTATGGAGTAAGCCTACTTGAAGCACTTTCAAATCTCTTTCCATTTAGATCAACCATTGGTCCAGCAATGCCTGTGGAGAAGGACCCTGAAGCTGATAAAGACATAGAAATAACTGATGAGGCAAAAGTCACTTGTGGAGAGAATAAGGAAAATGATGATGCTTATTGTTGTCCACTATGCCACGTCGGTGAAATGGCCATCAAAGAAGACAATGACGCAGATAATATGTACGTGGAAGTAAGAAAGATGGATGGCATTATGGCTAATATGTACGGTGAAGACAGTGAAAGTAGCTCTTACGAAGATAATATCGATGAGGAGGAAATTTTTGGTTTGCCAAGCGACGACACCATCTCCCAATATTATAACACGAAAGAAAACCGAACGTGTCGCTTTTGTTCCGAAACATTTGATACTGTCGAGCTATGTTTGGGTCACGGTAAGACTCACACAGACACGGAGATCTTTCCTTGCAATCTTTGTGATCTGTCATTCTACACAGAGGCTGCTTATGAGAAACATTGGGACATCCATCGGCCTCTCGATGCGAAGATAACATGTCGAACGTGTGGCCGGTTAATCAACAAGCACAACATGCAGGATCATGTTTGCGGTAATACCCTCAAAGCATTCAAGTGCACGAAGAGCAACTGCGGAAAGTTTTTCCGCTCAGAGGAGCGCCTTGCTTTTCATCAACGAGTACACGACGGCGCTGATCCCGTTGTCTGTGGCTATTGCAACAAATCGTTCAGTCGTGAGACGAACTTGTTTGACCATGTTCGTATGGTGCACAAGGGAGAGAAACCATATGGATGTAACACGTGCGGAAAGTCATTCCAGTTGAAAGGGAGGCTTCTCGCTCATAGCCGGGTTCACACGGGTGAGCGGCCCTTCGAATGTGACATCTGTGGTGGCCGCTTCTACAATAATGCCACGTTGAAAGGTCATCGAGTTACTCACATGGAAATGAAGCCGTTCCAGTGCGATAAGTGTGGACGATGTTTTGCTCGGAAAGCGCTGTTCAACCAACATCAGTTGGTGCATCTAAGTGATGACATCCCGAAACAGCAGAGAGCTTGCAAGCTGTGTGGGGACATTGTGTTTGGTTCTTACGCAAAACTTCTGGAACATAGGAAGATCAACCACCCGGGTGTTGAAATCAAAGAGGAGGCAAACGTGTCTTCAAAACCGTTCCGTTGTGAGGAGTGTGGTAAATCGTTTGCATACCGTGTGACCTTGGTTACGCACCTGCGGAAGCATACTGGGGAGCTGCCATTTGATTGCCAGTACTGCGAGAAACGGTTCTCACAGAAACGTTCATTGATTCTGCACGAAAGGACGCATACTGGTGAGAAAATGATTTATTGTACAGTGAAACGTCTATCCATCGTTTTTCAAGGGACCAGGAAAATTAAACCATCCATGCAGGAAAACGATCCACCCAGAAAAATTTAACATTATATGGGATTGGGGTGGGACAAAATGAATAATACAAGCAGGAAAACGATGGATCCGGGAACGATGCATAGAGGTTTCACTGTATACGTTCTTTGTGGTCACCTGTCTGACTCGGTGAGCTGATATTTGATTTGAAAACTAAATTGTTGAGTTGGGCATGAGTTCAATTCCCATATATGACATTGGCTCATACAAACATCACGCATCTATGACTTGCTCATTCATATTGCCAATTAACCTAGATGTTGGAAAGGTCGTCAAGCAAATAATAATCATACAGTAAGCTTTGTGTCACTGAGTTAGTGACTTGGTCACTAGCTCCTGGCTGTTTTTAATGAGTAGTCATTGAACCAGGCCTTAATTTAAGGTATTTTCTAAATCAGTATTCTGTTCATTTGTAGGTGAGAAGCCATTTGAGTGTGAGGTATGCAAGAAGCGTTTTGCTCAAAGTGCCCACATGTACTCCCACATCCGCCTTCATACGGGCGAGAAACCATATGCGTGTGATCACTGCGATGCCACGTTTCGGCTCAAAGGTAATAATGTAACTAGTCAAACCTAGGACGTTAGCTATCTATACGCAACTGAGCTCAACGTTGTTCTGCATCTATGAAACCGATTGCATAAGCCACATAGATCGACTACTCAGGCATGCAGCTAATTTGTAGGCAATCTAGGGGGCGATGTTTCGCCAATTTTACATCGACTATCCAGGCCCTGTAGAGCCTGTAGCTAGTTTATATACACAATCTAGGTGGCAGCGAGGCGTATCTAGATGGCGTTGAAAAGTTTCTTAGCACTGGAGACGATCGTCAGCTGGAAGAACATGGGAGAAGTCCAAGTTGCGTATCACCGTCCTTGATAGCTATTGTCCTAGGTCAAGCGCTATAGGCGTTTCCAAGCAGAAGGTTTGACCTCTGGTGGCAGTAAGTCATACTTGCTCAGTTGGAATACAGGTTTGGCCTTTGGGATGCAAGCCAGCTTCACAATATATGATGGAAAGAGTGGAGATTTTTTTTACCACTTGAAGTATGAAATGCTAGTATATTTAAATGGCTGACAACGATTGTGAAGTCATGTTCATTCAATCGTATTTCTGAATTTTGGGAGTTGATAGTCCGTCAACAAAGTTTTCATTCACATAGTAGGATTTCACAACGTATATCAATGAGGTATGGAATTGTAGAGCCTGCATTATTACTGTATGTTACCACTAGCAGATGCCATTTTTTAATATTTTACAATCAATTTTTCGTAATCATATGCTACTTTAAAATTTAAATGGTCACAGATGAACTCAAATCAGAATGGGTGACCGAAAGGTAAATCGTAAGTTTGTATCATCTAGTGTATCTATCTAGTGACTGACAGAGGTCTATTACATGGGACAATGCTGCTGGCCTAAGGATTTGAATTTATCCTTGGTCGTAATCTCCTTTTTTTTGATAATAATACAATTGTTGTTGATCTAAACCTCAATATTTGTTCAATAATAATGCAGTTTTCATTCACAAGTGACGCGTGTCTTATTCTAGACGTTCGTGACTCGCATGTACGGAAGCATACCGGCGAGCGACCGTACAAGTGCGAGGTCTGTGAGAAAACGTTCCGTACATCTCACTCGTACTACCAGCACATGTGGATCCACCAGGGGAAAAAGCCGTACCCCTGTGGTTACTGCGGCAAAGCTTTCAGGTTTGTATATAGCATTATACGTAACTGCCGTCCTGTCTATGCTTCGTGTTACTTACTCGAAGTACCGGTACCTACCGTATTGTGGCGAATGTTGCCTTGTGTTTTTCTTAAATAGTGTGAAAAAGTCTCCATTGCCATATTTCGAATGAATCTCGGGCCACCCTCTGTGGCTCATTCAGCTAAAGGTACGTTCATACTACTACGGCAACCTGCCGCATATACGGTTTTTCCGTTGCGGTGAACACAAGCTCTTTTTCTTTCGTTCAGATTACCACGGTAAATGTCAGACGGCAAGTGTACTTATTTTGAGTTTATGTTGAGTTGAGCTCCGATCTCCACCCAAGTTTTCGTTCTCAAAGGTTTATCTTTGTCCAGGGCATCTGTTACTCTGTACATAGAAGGTTTCTTACTCACGAGAGCAATGATAAATTCATTAGAACAGATTGGTTTCTCAAAATGCTGGTAAAAATGTGTAGTGGTTTGATTGGCGCCAAAAGAGTCGATCGCTGAACAGTTGGTTCTACACCCACCCTGCGTAGGGAAAGCGGTCTGAGCATGCACAGGGCCGTGATTAGGCCGACTACGTCACAAACGGTGCCACGGCAAGCTAGCCGTACGGCAGAAAGTTAAAGTTAACTCAACTCGGACGGCAGTGCCGCATCGCCTGGTACGGCAAGTTTCTGATTGGTTCACGTGACCATCCGTGACTGAAAAAACGTTTTGCCGTAGTAGTATGAACGTACCTTTAAGCACCGCTTTAGAAACTGAGGTACAGTCAGGATTGTGCAATATTGAGCATTTGGTGGGTGGAGCCATACATTCACCACTTTTACCATACTTGGATCGAGTAAATAGGCACTAGTGCATCCAATAATGGCAATAATTAAGGTAGACTGATGAATAATAAAATATCAAAGGCTCAAGTAGTAATTCAAGTATTGTCAAATGATCAATTTTGTCAATTTCAATTTTGTCAAAAAAATGATCAATTTCAAATTTGTAAATTATTTATATTATGTTTCATAATACCCATCATATTGTTCTTCTCACATCACAGCAGTTTTTCTCAAAAACTTTTTTTATCCTAATCCAACAAGTTTGAAGGTTGGCTTATAGGTCTATTCAACACAATATGGTATACTTGTATTCGCGAGAGATGGTGTCACAAACCACCCCTGCTCTAGTGATATGGGATAGGGAGACAGTTGATTGAAACCTTCATCTCGTGTGGTTGCAAGTGTAAAACACCTAAATTGTAAATTGATTTTTTTTGGGGGGGGGTGGGGGTTGCCCACGGTCTATAATGTAAAGGTCTTGTATCGGGTTATCTCCGTGTACTGGAAGGCTAATGGACCAACAGTGCTGCTAGTTCCACCCGTGCGGAACGGCCAGTCACGTGATCCAGTTAACGTTTGACAGCCAATTAGCTGATGTCTTGGCGCTAACGACGTGCATTTGGTGCCCTCATATGCAGAGCGTGGCCCTCTGTCCTCTTTTCACCTAGCGTTCCGCACGGATTTAGGTGGAACTAGAAGTACTGTTGGAACGTCCAAAATAGCTTCAAGACAAGACCTATACATTAAATATATACTGTGGGTTTGCCTCGATCCCATACCGTGTTGATATATCATTTCTGTGATATGCTAGAAACATTTTCATACTCTGAATATTGTATCCAAAGCTATAGAACTACGTTGAAAATTGAAATAAGATTGAAAATTTGTTTTTTCAAAGCCATAAAATATATTCTTGACCTAATGTGGATCGATATTCTGGGTCCATGGGGCTAATCTGTTTTTTCCCCTAAATTGCCTGACAAGACAGTTACGGGGTAATTGTATGCATTTTTCTACAGACGCGCATGTTTTAAAAACTGGTGATTCATTACAGTATTTTAATTTGTATTCAAAATGGTGACTAATAATTCTCTAGCATCGTGATTAATCGTCTATACAGTACCATTCAGCGTGCTTGTATGTTGTAAGATGAATTTTTAAAATAAAAGACTTGTTGCAGGCGTTCGAACGGACTCAAGATACACATCAGGATACACACGGGTGAAAAGCCGCATGCGTGTGAAGTGTGCGGTCGCGGATTTGCTCAGAAACAAGACATGAAGAAGCACATGAATCTACATCTTAACGGTAAACTATAGAAGTGCGGGTCTTATCGCTTCAAGCTAGAGAAGCCTTTGTAACTTGCCACTTTAATTTGAAGATGGAAGATGAGCATTGAAGATGGACTCATTAGTTCAGACTGAAGAAGGGTCAAACTATAGATCTAAATACGGTTTGTTGAAAGAATTGGTTCGTGCATCATGCATTTCACTTAGTAGGTACAAACTTGGGCAATTATACTTCTAGTCTATTTTTGAGTGAGAAAAGTGGTCTTGTCCAAACCATTTGACTCGATTCAATAGTGTAATGTTCAACTTTTGGTAACTCATAGTTTCCATTCAACGTGGACAGCTCAGTGACATTATATACTACTGGTCTATAAAATAGTTTGTTCTTAATTTTTGAATGGATTAATTCAGTCTATTTCAGATTTGAATCTAGATGCGAATGGAAACCACTGTTTGTAAAAAAACTTTGTTCCAAACTTTGTGACTAGTAATTTTAATTTATTTGTATATATTCAATATTGTGTGATAATTGATATCGGTTATTTAATATAATACCCAGGCTACTATTTTAACTTTGTCTCACGTAATTCAAATAGTCTAGGTTTGCAGTTTGTCCTTTCACTTCATACCGGTACATCTTAATAGAAATTAAATATTGAAAAAGTTTACTGAGATTATTTAAAAAAACAGCAAGCCTACTTGAATGAAAGGAACACTTGCTTTGAGTTCTCATATTATAGCGATCATTGTGAAAATGTATGTAGACGTATAATTTCATTGTTAAACTTAGGCAAATAGAATCAAATGTAATCTTACTATCAATAATTAAAAACTAAATATAGCTGCTAGTACATTGTAAATACCTACACTCTAAATAAACATTATTAATTAATTTCTCAATTATTGCTGCATATCTTTAATGTATTATTCAATGTACGACAGTAGATTTGTATACCCATCAATTCGGGCAACATTCCCAATCAAAATGTTGATATTTTTCGAAAATTGACTCGTAAAATGTTCTTTTAGAAATGAAAGTAAAATTTGAATCATATCCATGGGCGTCGGCAGGAAGAAATTGTGTGTGTGTGTGGGGGGGGGGGGGGGGGGGGGGCAGAATATCCCAAATTCAAAAATGCACAAGTCCCAATGTGAGTGGGGGAGAGGGCTCTCATAGGGGATTTTTTAAATTCCATCGTTTTATGGTGTTTGGGGAGGTTTTGTGACTACCTACCGGTAGTTAATTAGCTTTCAATTTTTACAGAGAAAGAAGACAGATAGTTGTTGAATTGGTTGAATTCTATGCAAGTAGTTGATCCTATTCATCTTTTCAAATATTTCATCATACAAAATAGCCAAAATGAATTAATAGAATCTGATTGGTCTGTGTGATACCCAATATCAAAATTTCCAGGAAATAAGAATAGCCAATAAATCATATTCATCAGTTCGGAAGGCATAGCCTTGCCTACCACCCCAGCTACATCGGACTCATGACCACCCGTGTTACAAGACATGTTAAAATATGTCACCGGTGCAGTCGGCACTTAAAAAGTTTCAAAAAACATTGTTTGAGAAAAAACAATTTCAATTTTTCAAATAAATTTCTGCCTGGTCCCAGGGGGTGCAAGAGCACCCCCTTGCCTCCTGCTGCCGTCGCCCATGATTATATCTAATGGCTATGCATATTGTATTTGTAACACTACATTACTTTTTGAATACAGTGTACATTGTATGTACATTATATACATTGGCTGCTAGTTTTAGCGTGCGTGTTTGTATATTTTCTTCAGAATGCATTCTAATGTGGCTTGATCAACTAATTTATGTGAACGGAAGTGTAGGCCTAGTATACGGTGAAACCTCTATCGGTTTTCAAGGGACCAGGAAAAGTAAACCATCAATGCAGGAAAATTCAACATTGGTTATTTGGGAGTAGTGGGACAAAATGAACGTTAGAATCAGGAAAACAATTCATAAAGGTTTGACTATAATTTTAAAACTTCGATTCAACTAAATTCACCTTCCAAGTTGCATGTATCTTAGTCAGTCAAGGCTTTGCCGTAGAAACTGAAGTCGAGGACGTAGATTCAAGTTCACCTACATCGAGTTATCTTGGATCGTTTATACTTTATATGGTAAGTGAGAAGTATAGCAAGCCACCCCGGTGGCAAAACGCATTATTTGATAATATTTCACATATAAATTGACTACCACTAATAAAAATAAATGCTGAATACAACTCGACTAATTAGTTAGAGGTCAGCACTGAAAGTCTAGAACACAGAAATATCAAAATAACAAGTGAAAACTTTTTTGCATTCATACAGTTTATTCATTCTACTTTCACTATACGTACTGTACATACAATGTCTATGCTTTGATTATGCAAGACAACTTTGATATAAAAATCTACATTCAACTTTTGATTCATCATTACTTTTGTGGTACCGGTAAGTTCAATTCTTATAATTACAGTACACTTAAATTGAGGGACAAAACAACAGCTTAAAAAAATAACTTGACTACTGACATTATTTAAATCATTAGATTATATACAAGTTTACATTTACAGTATAAGGTATTTATGTCTACAATATAGCAGAATACAGTGTCAACATTAGCGCTGGCAAAGTCAGTAATGTGCGAACTCGAGTCAAGTCAAATACGCACCTCTACATTATTTACAAAATCAAAGATAGTTACAAAGTTGAATCACCAAAGAAACTGAATGATTAAATTTTAATTTCATCATACTGTACTCTTGAAAATATATTTACTATAGAATTTAGGCCTACACTAAATCACAACTACCCTACATTTCTCACGGAGTCATGGTATTGAAAGAAATCAATTAAATAGACTACATATTTGACAAGACTTATTTTACTAATCTACCGAATAAATAAACAGATTATCCTTATCGTAGCGTGCTAGTTAAACATCAGTAAATCAGATTTGGTACCTCTGTAAAACAAGCATACAAGCAAACTTATTAACTGAGGCAGATTTTGTTTGCAACATACGCATTAATACCTACTCGTCACTGTAATATGGATTTACATGTAGCTTCTCACACTTGCACTAATCTGTTTGTAGGCCTAACAAGGGAATAATTATTTAATACCGAAACACGTAGATCCTTCTACTTTCCTGATAACTTGATATATGGTACATTGAAGAAATGTGACCCTCCAACTGAGCATAGCAAAATTTACATGTCAGTCAAGTAACACAGTACAGTACAGTAGTACTAAATTGAGCACATATTTTGTGAAATGATGGTCAGTTGATTAGTGGTATGTCTA
Organism: Brachyptera putata; assembly: GCA_907164805.1. Lineage (NCBI taxonomy): Eukaryota > Metazoa > Arthropoda > Insecta > Plecoptera > Taeniopterygidae > Brachyptera > Brachyptera putata. The sequence goes on from OU015462.1 coordinate 33,372,936, forward strand.
CAGTACTAATCACAGTTTAGTACTCTTTAGTACAGTTCACGACCACGTCTCAATGGATAGTGAATCCAGTTAAAACATTTATTAAATATAATTATGAGGGTAATCACTCATCAGTCACTAGTTAATGTTTGGTCTAATTCTTTGCATAGATAAACTGTTCACCAACAGATAACAAAACACACATCACTCTGTGCTACCAGTACCATGTTCTAGGGAATGTATCAAATATATTACATTGATATAATGCCAAACCATTGGAAATAAGTAGGCTGTAGACCTCAATAAATTAATGTTGCACGGTGAATATACACCATTCGGATTTAAAAGCACGTAAAAATTGTATTATAATTTATAGGCTATCTATTCGGACTATAATTATCAGTTAGCATTTCTTCATTTATTTGAACGATCATTAATTCACTATGATGAAAATGTTCAAATATGCTTAAATTTCAATAACCTAAACTGTACAAAAATGTGATCTAATGGACTATACACGTTGCATAAAGTGTACGCAACAGAATGGGACGCAACAGAATTTTGGGAAGCATTATCAGAGTACGAAACATTTCAAAATAAATTAGAAGCTAAAACACATTGAACGACAACGTAAAACATTAGTTTACAAATATTCAATAATTCTTTTGAATGAAGGCTGCATCTAGTAAGTTGACATATAATTCTTCAAACTAACTAGAATACAAAAAGGCTAGCTTTCTGGGGTGCCATTTACAGTGTATACTGTATAGTACGTCAAATATTTAATATTTTGAAATTGGCTTGCCATAATGCTATATTTGGAAAGTACGTTCAGTAGTAGTTTCACTTATATATTCTCTCATCTGGTCTTGGCTTTGTAAGCGAGAGAACATCTTAGTAGCTGGTTCTCAATTTGTCACGAAGTAAACTCACTTAATACTCTCATCAAGATAGAGGCCAGCGCTCCTCGTTCAAATGCAACCTACAACTCACAAAAAACGAAACGTAAACCATCTGAAAGAGAAATCTCGCATTCGTTTCATAAGAATCACTGGCACAGAAATGATTGTGAATGCACGTTCAAGCACTCCCAAAGTTCCTTGTTCAATGTCTGTCACTATTTCACGTTGTGGCCTGCGGCGGGGGTCCCAAACCATGTAGAGCTCGGTGTTTACGCATGTCCGTTCGTCTGGAGAAAACAAGATAATGAATTAATGAAAAGCAGTTTGTTGTCAAGAATGATTTAAAAAATCTACCCAGCAAGTTGTAAGGCCACTCAGTTAAATCCATGGTAAACGAGGGTAGTAAACACTCGTTTAGTCAAACTCACTATATTTTATTTCCCTCCGATTCAAAGTAGATGACTTCGAGTTAGCAAAATAGTGAAGGGATATCAATGAAATCTATTTCGATGAGTCGAATTTTCATTTCAATACAGATATACAAATACAGATTCACACAAGTCAATTAGGTGTATATATATTTCATTATGAACAGAAATGATGAACTTCCTTGATTAGTCTCTTCCTTATCCATTTACACCGTCAAACGCTTGTTTTTCGAGGTAGCCCGCACACAACAGCCAATTACTCTTATGCGGGCTTCTCTCAATTTATCGATATTTTCTATTTTTGTCTGTGTGTTTAGTATGTAGTTATGAGAGAGAATAAAAATTTGTTTAAATTGAAAATTAACACCACCAATGAGGTGTCCTGACTTGTCTAATGTATGTCACAACACAAACTCACAAATCACAGAAGAGAGAGCATGACATGTGCGTTGGCTAGAGTGCATCATTCAACAATACCACTAACAATATGAACTAAACTAGGCCTAAATGAACATTTTAATTCACGTTTCAACTTATGGGGTCACTTGGAATTTTAGTTGACACGGGTTTACTGTAACAAGAAACACAATACCGGTACATATGATGCTCTGGTTGTGAAATTAATAATTTTAAAATTAACAATAGGCCTACTGTATAAACATCAAGAAAATTAAATATTCTGGGTAACTCACTGTCTAAATCCTTTACCACAGAAGTCACATATGTTGGGTTTCTCGCCCGTATGGATCCTCTTATGGACGACAAGTGTATGTGACCGCCTGCAACATGTTACAATGAAGTTAGCTTACAATTTACACGTCGCAAGATTATTTCAAGATGATACAATACCACACTAAAACGACATTTAGGAGACAGAGGTTTGATTCCTGCGCTGCCAGAGGATTTTCGTGGTTTTACTCTGTCGTTCAGGTTGAATCCTATGCGTCCTTAAAGAACAGGCCGGCCACCATCGACTCTTTCCCACTTTCCAACATCTATAACGTTTAATCTCATCATCTCATTTATCAATCATTTATTGACAACAATAGATCTTTAGGACTACTGTGCAACTTTAAACCCAATATAAGCAAGGTAAGCTGCTGGTTATGCTTAGTTACTCAACGCGCGTCACTAGAAGTGGGCTACATTCGCGGGTCATCAGCGAGATGACTACTCACGATCAGTGAGGCCCCTCTATAGTTTCTCACTCGTAGTTTTGGCCCGAGGCATAGTTCTCTCTTGTGTGCAATACGAAATTGACTAAATTCTAACCAGAAATGGGAGATGTGGGGAAAGTTCTTCGATTACTGGTATTTAAATTTTAAAAAAAATCTATATTTTCAAAATCAAAACTTGCAAGACATTATTGATGAAGCAATTTCATTCACTTCGACATTCACATAGGCCTCAGGCCTGTTAAATACGTTACGAGTCTGACTAATTTGCAAGCCCACTTGGAAAGATGCGGAAGGTAGATCTGTTCATGGGAAAAGTGTTCAGACGACAGTAAACTTATTTCCATCGACTGCAAAATAATTGTCAGAAAATGGGAGGGGGGGGGGGGGTAATAGGGAAATGAATAACTCTACCAAGTTTCAAGCTCACCCAGTATTACCAACAGATTTTTTTCTGGCAGGGCAAAAACTATAAAAATACAGTGAAACCTCTATGCATCGTTCCCGGATCCATCGTTTTCCTGCTTGCATCATTCATTTTTTCTCACCCCACTTCCATACAATCAATGTTAAATTCTCCTGGATGGATCGTTTTCCTGCATGGATGGTTTTCTTTTCATGGTCCCTTGAAAAACGATGGATAGAGATGTACGTGAAAAACGATATCTCCAGTATTATCGATAAGATAATGAAAACGATTATCGATATTGAAATCAATATCTTTCTTCAACCTAGTGTAAACTGTCGAAAGTTATGAATGCATCATCAAAGTGTATAAGTGTAGGTACGTACTTGAACGCAAGACCACACACATCGCACGGGAACCGTCGCTCGCCAGTGTGAATCATACGATGTTGGTAGTACACCTGTCCAGTTCGGAATGCTTTGGCACAGTACTCGCACTTGAATGGTTTTTCGCCAGTGTGCGTGCGGCGGTGGTTGTCGCGGTCGGCCTTGATGCGGAACGCCTTGCCACACAGGTCGCAAGAGTGCGGCTTGATGCCCGAGTGCAACAGGTTGTGCGTGTAGAGTGCGGACGTCTGCGCAAAACGTTTGTTGCACACCTGGCATTCGTAAGGCTTCTCTCCAGTGTGCAGTCGCCGATGAACCTGTCGACAAGTAACATTGAAATCTTTATACACAACCATTGTTTCCCAATTAGGCCAAGCGGTACTTCTTGGTTGTTTCAACACTACGAAGTCCAGTCTTGTCACAAATATATATGAAAATATACACAAGTATGAGAATGTAGACAAACACAATCGTAGAAAAGAGAGAGAGTGGTGAAGCAATATGTAACAACAATATTTATTTATAGGCCTACTGTGTGACGGTTTCAGCCCAGTGTTTCCTATAGACCTATTCTGATTTGCAATAAAGTTAGTTTTTACATGATAATTACTGTAGCACAGATTACCGGTATGTGGTAATTCAGTCCTTGATCTGGTCTGACTTACATACATATCAAACTTGGGCCCAGGCCAAAAATATCAAACTTTTGTGCTTTTCTCCTCTCAATAGAAAAATTGCACATATTTTGGAGAGGATATGTTTTGTTTTCAAATATATGTTCACAATGAAGTTGGTTTTTTAGGCATAGGCCTAGTTAGTTTTTTAAGTAGGTCTACCAATGGTAATTTTGTATACGCTATACTAATAATTAGATAAACCAATTTAAAAAAATGTAATGATGATTCTAATGATACGTGCAGGATTGGCAAGTCCATCTACCAATGGCCAAGCACTGATATTTCAAAGTTACTTCTCTACGTACAGTCAGTCTCTGGTTGTCTGCAAACTTCTTCTCGCAGAATTCGCACTCGTAAAACAGTTCCTTCACGTGGCAAGACTTGACGTGCATCAATAGCGACTTTCTGTCCTCGAATATTTTCCCACACTTCTCGCACATGCACATCTTGGCGTTGCCGAACTCGTCAATCGCTCTCAGATCATCTTTGTTGTCGAACGTATCGCTCATATGAACCTTGCGGTGGATCCGTGCCTCGTACAAAGTCCGCGACTGGTTCTTGCACAGAGAACAGATATACGGTCGCTCGTCCTGGTGGTCTCGCTTCTGGTGCAAGCTCAACGACTTGACATTCTGACAATTGACACCGCAATACTCACAACAGAAACCTTCCGACTCCTTCATGTGACTTAGTCGATGATTCACTACATCCTGAGAGCTGGTGTACGTCTGTACGCATACCTTACAGTAGTAATGTATGAGGGAGGGAACACGCTTTGGATGGGTTCCTAAATGATGAGACGCCATGTGCTGTTTGAGAATAGTTTTCCGCGCACAATAGACACCACATACTTCACACTGGAACGGTTTTGTAGTCATATGCGTGACATAATGACCTTTGAGCGTGTCACGACTAAAGAACCGACTGCTACAAATATCACACTCGTACGGACGATCGCCTGTATGGATGTGACTGTGAGCCACTAGCCGGGCCTTCGAGTGGAATCGCTTCCCGCAATCTTCGCACGGAAATCGTCGTTCATGTTCATGGACCATCCGGTTGTGGTAATACAGCGTACCTTCATTGTCAAAATGTTTGAAGCACAGCTCACAGTAGTTCAACTGAGCACCTTCGTGGAATTTCTGGTGGAACACAAGTCTATCGGATGTCCAGAACGACTTGCTGCACACGTTGCACTTGAACTGTTTCCGCTCTCGAGTGACGCATGCATGCTCGCGGAGACTTTTCTCACTGTTGAACCGTCGTCCGCAAGCACAGAAGAGAAGTCTTGAGGGAGAGCCACGTTTCTCTTCTTCCACTTTGTGCTCCTCAAAGTGTGTATTTATGTCCTCCTCGTTGGTGTAACAAAGGTCGCAGAGGCTGCAAGGGTAAAGGTGGTCCTCTGCGTGTACTTTTGAATGTTCGAGGCACTCATCAATGTTGGTGAAAACCTTGTCGCATATCTTACACGTCACCAGGACCGAGTCTTGGTAAAGGTAGTCGATTGGCACGTTTTTGTCTGTCTTACCACCGAGCACAGCCCCTTCAGCTATCGTTTCAAGGACGACATCGTTGGTATTGTTGCTGGACCATGCGGAACCATTTTCAACGACAACATATTTGTTTGCAATTTCCGGGGCGGGATCTTTCTTCACCTTCCTTGCCGCACTGGTCTTGCTTCCAGCTAATGTCGCTTCCAAATCTGACATTGAATCCTTCTCCGTGACTTCTTCGTCCGAAAATGAAATTTCATCTGAACTGTCGTAAGATACATCGTCCAGTTCGGCACTGTTGAGGTCAACCTGGAACAGAAAAAACGATTTACTTCTAACGCCAAATAGTATATTGGTGTACTTAGGAATAGACCTACGATAGTTACGCAATCGCATGTTTTCCCCTAGAGCACCAGAGAGCATGAAAACATGGCAATAAATATATCTTCAGATGACCCGAATCCAGAAATATATACCGGTAGGCCTATGTATAACTATCCTGGCTCGACTTCTGAATGATATTATCTTCAAGTAGACTGTAATAGGTAGAGCAGCTACTAGTGTAAGTTATTCAGGAGACCCTAACTTAGTAGGCACAAATATATTAGGAACATCATGACAGTAAACCCTCGTTACTTTGAACTCAGTTAATTCGAAGCAAACTCGTTGTCCGATCCCATGTACAATGTAAAATATTTCAACTGAAAATTGATAATTCAAAATCTTTTTGCCCCCCAAACGCTAATTAATGACTTCGAAGTGTCACTTCTCACGCATATAAAATAAATAGAGTATAGGCCTAGCCTATTCAAGTATTTTCTCATCTTCTTAATGACATTTATTTCCTGCAGTTCCAAGAACATGACCAACAACCATTGTTGTTACTCGCAATTGAAAGCAGGTGATAATTAAGCGTGTACTACCCATTCTAATAACATTTACCACCTCCGTATAACCTAGCTGTTGTTGGGAGAAGCCAACAACAATCAAACATCTACCATAATTTTTCAAATTCTCTATTTTTCCCCATCAATTAGAAAGTTTTCAATTTGAAGTATCTTTTTTATACTCCCATGAGTTTCGTATTAACGAGGGTCAAATGTACAACTCAAGTCAATTAAGTGAGCTAACTAACATACCTTGACAAGATCCTCTTCTTTACACATTGGACAGCAAACGCCACCTCCATGTTCTGCCGGCACACTTTCAGCATCCTCGTTCATGTGCTGCACTTTCCTCCTCTTATTCAGGTGTACCGTTTCTAGGCTAGCGATGTCTTGGAGCGATGAATTTGTCCTAAACATGAGATCATTTGCCAGTAAGACATTTACCAGATGTTTATATAAAACAATGTTTGTCTGCTCATTTGTTGGCTGAGAAATTGCAACAAGTCATGGAAATATGGGGGACTTTTCATAAAATGGCCCACCTGAATGAGACGACAGGAAGCGTACGACCTACAGTAGATTAACTGATAAGACTAAGCCTTTAATAGAGAACTAAGATTTCCAGAAAGTTTCATAAGAATAGAAATTTCTTTAGGCCTAATGAAGTACAAATTCTTCGTCTACAGCACAGAATCACTGTGAGGAACACGGAGACTAAAACTATTGACAATTTTACTGTGGCTAATTTACCCAAATTGAGCCAATTGAGATAGGACATAGCTACAGGTGTGTGCATTACATTTACACAATTTACAAAAATACATTTGCAAAATGACATAGAGCCTACATGTCGACATGCCGTAAACATGCAATTGATTTGTTAATAACTAATGAATAAGTTATTCCACATTGGCAAAAATATTGGTTAACTTTGTGAGAATATAATATTTTACCTGAAATATTTCATTTTCATCAATGTATTGAGTTGCTCTTTGGCTCTTATGCACTCCTCGGCCAGTTCGTAAGCCGTATTCAGTCGACTGAGACACGACATGCAAAGCTGTTTTGGTAACTTATCAGACTTCTTCACCTGAAAAACCAAATTTAAAACATCTAACAATGTAAGTTGAAACATTTCTTACTTCAAGTGTCTGTATAGTAAAAAGACTTTTAATGTATCTGAAATTGTTCTACTGAAAAAAAAATCATTACTATTGATAATTCGTTAGGGCTGAGTCTAAGAATTTTCGAGCGAGTTTGAGTCGAGTACGAGACTCGATCGAAAATGTTTTTTTGCAGGTTGAAATTTCGAGTGAGCGAGCAAGAGTGGAAGGATAAACCTGTTTGCTTTTCATTATTCAACAGATTGGTATTAAAAATACAGTCTCTGTAACTTGTGAAATGTTGTTTATCTTCAAATCTCTATTTGATTTTTATCAAAATGTGCGTATCATCTCCAACTGTCACTGGACTGATTCAGAGCGAGTTCTGCGGACTCGTATATACTACCAAACACGCACACGCGTCTCTCTTCCTCAATTCGCCCCCCTCTCCAAAACACATACACACACATACTGAGCTCGGTCGAAAATAAGCCAATCTCGCTCGAAACTCAAAAAATTCTGCTTGTACAGTCCTAATCTTCGTGTCTACATGTGAAAACAATGATTGTGCAGTTGATTAAATTATACAGTGAATTCATTAATTGTAATTATAATTATCAAAATTACCAAAAACTACGCCCAACTTGTCTAGGCCTATCTTCATAAAGCATGTAACGACCCACATTGATCTCTTACAGATATTTAAACTTTAAAGTTTGAAGTGACTTTTGTGAAAATGTCATTTTTATTTCACCAAGGCCCGGTATTACCAACGTGGGAGTAGCTCTAACTGGCAGTTTAATGTTGTTATCACCACAGCTACCCAGGCCATGCTATTTGATCTCACCAACTCTTAGATAAAGGCCAACTGGACTTGGTAATACCGGGCCTAAACAAGACTTATTGGTATTTTTGGTTTCTAATAAATTGTACGTACCGTGATAGGCATGCTGGAGTTGATCATGTGCGCCAGCCCCAATTCTACGCCAGTCGGACTATAGATATAGACCATCTCGTCAGACGAGCTGGCACAAAGCCGACAGAGCCGGCCCGAAACGTCGTCGATGCTCTCCGAGTCAGACTCCATCTCCTCACCGTCGTTATAGTATACAACATCCTCCGTCTCCTCTTCACCTGCATGGCTCACTCGCTCCGTCTTAATAATGAGCCCGCACTCACCTTCGACAACATACATATACTGATAATTTTCAAAATGTCCTTTCACTTCAATCTCAAAATGGCTGTACCAAGTAGACCTACTACAGTAAACCCAAGTTGATTAAAATTTCTTAGGGACCTAAAAATTGAATTCGAACCCACACACACGTCCCAGCTCATGTGTTTTGCTCTCTTTCTCCTTTATCAATGCATCAATGAAATAGACTACGGTACCAAATTAATGGTGTATCGATTCATCCAACACTATATAGGCCTATTCTATTTAGCTATTTTCAAGAAATCATGATAGAATGGTGTCAAACAAAATGATTTTTTTCAAAGTCAATTTGGAATGTGCATATGTACTGTATATTCAATAGACCTATCCAGGCTATATGCCTACAAGGTTCTAATGAAATAGGTAAGCTAGTTTAGGTTCTAATTTAGCTCAGGTCATACACCTCTGTTAAATTATTTGCCGTGTTATAATTCCATTAAATTCCAATATAATTCCATATAATTCCAATTCCTTAAAGCACTTTGCATTTGAATTAAGATTCAATTGTTTAAAAAAAATGACTGGCATTAATTACCAAGCAAGGCACTGGTCTTGCTGATCGGTTCTTCCAAGCCCGTCTCGACAATATACGGAAACTCGGTCGGTATCGCGTCGACTTTCAACTCCTTGGCTGATTGAAACTGCTCGGCACTAAAGTGGTCGGCACAGATGGCGTGCGAGCTCTTGAATAGCTCACTTGGTTCACTCATGAGGTCTTCACGTTGGCAGACGAGTAGCCATTGGTGGCGTCTGCAAAATACAATGTCATCATTAAAATTATGCACAAGAGGAGATCATGCTGTGATAACAAAGTGGTTGAAAATATTATATTACTCAACAAAAATGTACGTCTATTACCTCAGAAAAAATCTCAAATTTACTGAAAACACGTTTTCAATTTTGACAGGTTTCGACAGTAAGCCTACTGGCCAACGTATTCTATTGACTCTCCCTCGTTTTCTGAGTAGATGTCGTTTGTTTTTTAAAACTAAAGACATTGAGTAGAAAGCATCTCACATAATGATTGTTACGGTTTATTCAACTACGACACATTTTCTATGTAGCACGATTTATAGGAGTAAGAGAAAATTTGAATTATATCGAGAAAATGAAAATTTTAGGTTCAAATAAGTTGCCTATATTTGCAAACATAGCAGACCAAGTTAACACGTAGGCCCTACATTTATCACACAAAACATTCAGAAAACTATTGATGTTAGTACTATCACATGAATTTTGGTTGCTTTCAATCAGCATGAGTTAAAGTTACTCTATTAATATATGTATTCGCAAAACCTACCGATCTTCTTTGATAGGGAAACGAAAGAACGCCTTGTTCGGATGAATCGCCTTAGTATTGATGCAACCTGGCACAGAGCAACACACTTCGAGTGGGGACACGACTTCTTCATCTTCTACCGCGTCTGCTTCATCGTCCGACTGAGACAGCAAGCCTTGTTCTGAAAACCCCAAGCTTTGGTAAAAAGCTAGCACATCACTGACAAACATCGCTGACAATAGAAATAACAGCAGCTTTGAAAAAATCATACTAGAGATAGAAATACTTACGTCCGGAGAAGAAATCGAGTACATTTTGATCATCTGTTACTTCCATCCCATTGACAAACAGGTCCAAAGGTACACCGTCATCGCTCACCATCCGTTCTTTTATATCTCGGAACGTGTCTTCTGGATTAATGTTCAATGTGATCGACTTTCCCACCTCGGTTTTCAAAATGACCTTCATATTGAAATTGATTTACAACTGTAAACAAACAATAACTAGTTAGCACGAATTAAATCGATTCCATTTCAAATCGGTTATGAAATGAAGAATCAACATTTGATTTTTTTTGTTCCATTAAAAAAGCATGTAACTTATAAGCCTAATACTGGTAATGCTAATAAAAAAAAATACATTAGAACCTTGATAGTGCAATGTTGAGGGTGGAGGGGATCGCCAACCTTTTTCAGTAGAATTGAATTGAATATTGAGGTTTTACGGCGCGTCAACGACGAGATTACAATTTGTCACTTATTCACAACATTTTGCATCACAACAGGCAACAAATTATTCAGTTCAATTGTAATGAAAAATTATATTGTTTAATTATCAGTTTATTCATTCCAGTTGATGAATTTTAATACGATGCTACCTATCATGTTTTATTCTCATTAATCTAATCAATTACAGTATTGACACGTAACACCATGATGACTTCCATGATCTTGTTTTATTGCACTCAGTGATTTCAAATCTGGACATTTGTAGGCTCCATTTGGGAAAAAGTAGCACAGAAGCATTCTTAAATGATAAAATCTGTCAAATCTTGCTATAATGGGAGAGAAGAAGAGTAGGGCTCTCAACAAAAAGCCCCACAGGCCAAAATTTTAAAGCCCAAACAATAAACACCCGTTTAATGAATTTCAAATACACATACCGGTATATACATGTTCATATAGAAGAGAACCAAAATAATTTATCTGACAGTAAGAACAAATACCGTATCTTAATGTTCATATTTTCTCGATCTTCAACTCTAAAGGCCTACCATGTGTTTGTTGTTCTTTTTTTATATATATAACTGTGTAGGAATGCTGCATGCCATCTAAAGATGCTCGGCCTATTTTCATGCCACAGTCAATTTTAGTTTAAAGGGTGTGGGTTTGAAAGTTAGGATCTAGCATCACCGCTCTATCACAATGGCCAACAATAATCAAGTTGATGTTCCGCAATCCTTGGCAATTTCAAAGAAAAGTTGAACGCGAACAAACCATGTTAACGAACCTTCTGAATTGAAGACCCCGATTACACCATTGAACACCAAAGCCCCCAAGAAATTCTAATCTCCCGGCACTATTTGGAGTGCAGAAGTTGATACACAATAGCGATCTCAATGTCCTAGTAATCTCATAAGATATTCAAATCATTGGGTGAGCTGAAACGTATGCTGGACCCATGCACTCATCTTTGAAACTCAAAAGTTTTACTGTTTTTAGAAAAGATAGGGTAGGCCTACCGGTATAGACAGAGTGTCCGAAAAATAATAAATAGTTTCGGGAATGATCGTGGATCAGTGCATGTGAGAAGTTCAAGTACTAAGATGGAGCTATATTTTGGAATAAGTTTGGACAAAAACCATGTAGCGACTTCCCCCCCATCATCAACGGTAATCCTCATGCAGAAGATTTGGATGAAGCTAACATCTTTGCAACTTGTATAAATTAAATTGTTCCCTTCTGACCCTCGGTTGTTCCTATATATTTATATTGGGTTCAACGACGCACTGTTACGGTAGCGCAGATCTAATGGCGGATGGATGATTAATGAGATGATGGGATGAAGGTTTCTTGGGTAATGGGAAGGATATTGTGAAGGAAGCGGTCGTGGCCTATATTGTGGGAACCATCCCAGCATTAGCCCAGACTACAGAGGGATGCCACGAAGAACCCCTGTAGAGATGGACGGCGGCGGGAATCAAACCGGGTCCGAAAATCCCTCGCCTCCCGGATCACACGGAGCGAGCGCGGTAACCACTACGCTGCATGTGCCGGTCCAATTGTTCCCTTCTGACCATCGCTGAAAATGAACTTTTTCTGTATGAACCTTCAATTTCAAACTATATACCACTCCCAAAGTTGATCATCCATTTGGATCTCTTCTTCTTCCCAAATTCCCAAATCGTCTTCAAGTGCTTTATATAAATTATCTCGACAGAATTGTAAATAATATCATCTACCTACTTTTTCATCACAGAACCGCACCACGTTACTCGTAAACCCAAATTCAAATATCCGCTTCCTTTTCATTACGCCACCCCACCCCCAACCATCATGTTAACATTAATTCTTTAATATAATGATACTGGTATTCAATTCCATATTTTATATATAGGGTACATAGGCCTACATAATTACAGTATGTTATTCAATTTTGCTAATCCATTGTGAATTGTAATTATTGTTATTATTATGGCTAAAGAAGACATAGAGCTAGCAATCAATGGGCCTACAATTTAGCCATCTTGCTGTATTTATGTATTTTCTGTATTTAGGCCTACAGCAAGAAAACAACAGACAAATTGATGAATGAAAATAACAATGATGTAGTCTGTGTCAATAGCTCAAATCCCATGTCCCAAAATGAAGTAAAAAACCAATAAAACACCCGAAATAGGCCTACTTAGGGCTGCCTATGTTACCACTTCTTAAAATGGTTCCCCAAAACTCACTAGAAAACGATACTCCCCCACAAACTAGTAGTGGCCCTAACAAAATCATCCTGAGACATAAATATTGCAATCATGTTGCCCTTTTGACACAATTGTTACCACCTAACCATAATCATTAGCAATGGGTAGGCTAGGTTAGGTCGGGTAAGGATTGTGTCGAAGGATTGAGACTGTCATTTTAAAACAAGACTCAATGCCTAGGACAACGGTGGGTTTCATTTCGGTTGGCAACATCAATTAGCTAACCACTAACGTTACGCCATTGATGTTAGGCCTATCTCATAATTGCAATATGGGGGCGATCACTTGATGATTGATACGGACAATATTTTTATTTCTCTTCAATTTTCCATTAGACCTATTTACACATAAAATATAAAATATGCATTTATTTCACACATATTATATACTTGGTTGTTCTGTCATTGTAATGACCCCAACAACAACTAGGCTTGGTTACATGGGGGCTTTGAAAACAGTTAACCTGTAGGCCTACTGCATATTTTCCAATACATATTTTCTGCCTAAAAAACGATCGGCATGGTTTACTAAAATTGTACCAAATATCTTAATCCCTAAGTGGATTTAAGGGAATTACTAAATTCAACTATAACCTCGTTTCTTCTAAATTCTAGGCTAGGGTAGGGCTAGGCCTAGGCCTAGTTCTGTGAACTAAGTCTAGGCCCTAGGCCTAGGCGCAGTGGCTTAGCCACTGATTTTCAAGATATCGCTATAATTCATGACCTAGGATTGGGTCTGAGTCAGTACCTAGGTCCTGGGCTTACTATAAACTCAAACGCCTAGGTCATTGATTAAAATCAATGCCTAGGTCTGTAGCCCAGCAAGCCTGTAGGCCTAGGCCTAGGATAAGGCGGCAGGCTAAGGCCTACAATGAATTCTGTTCTTACCGACTGCAAGTAGTTTCGGACCCGGATTCGATATACACTATCAAATGCAGTGGCACAAATTATCATTTAGACTTTATAACCATAAACAGGCGCATCTGAAACTGATAAGTGTAAGAACGTCAACGGTTTACAACCTACAGCAATTAGTAGGACGCCATTACTAACCCGCCTTCTACAAATGGAACCGAAAAACGCAAACTGCGAGGAGGCACACGTTAAATACGAGATCTCGTCCGATGTGTATCCGATCGACCTTTAATCTCGTTGTGAACTTTGATTTTAGGATTTGTAACTTGGAAATTTTCAGGTTAAGTTCATGCATCTTCTATGAGACTGTAGGCCTATTGACATAGGCCTTGTTTTGATAATAATATCAATGACATTTGACAATGAACAAAAAATGCTTGTCTCAACCTTCTACACATGCAATGGGCCTAAAAGATAGAAGAAATGCCAATTTCACCAATGATGAAATCCATACACTTATTTCGGCATGGGCTTCAGTACAGGACAAATTTCATTCCGGCTTGAAACGACACAGTGCCATTTATGAGGAAATTGCTCAAATATTGAATGAAATGGGATTTAGTCGGTCTGCAGATACTCTTCAGATAAAGATATCCAATCTGAAAGGGCAGTATTATAATTTAAAAAAGACGCTTGATTCGGGTAAGCTGAATTCTGTTGATAATTCTGGGAATAAATGAATTAGGCCCTATAAATGTAAAACCATCGAATTTGTAGGACCTAGTTGCCTAGGCCTACATCGCCATAGAACCATAGAACCATTAAAAATAGAACCATAGATTACTCTATGATGGAACTCAATGTAGGCTATACACCACAAACTCCATGGTATAACTGAGGCGAGTGGTTGAGTGACTAGCGTACTGAACCTTAATTCAGGAGATCGGGGTTCGATTGCTGCCGTGATAATAGATATAGTAAGGATACTTATTTACTCAATGCCATGGTCAATCATTCTTACGGGGGATTTTCCTGATTGTCCTCTCGTTAAGGTCAATACTGGGATGGTACCATAACAACAGGCTACTCCTTCCCACGATCCAAAAACACCTAATAACATTACCTTTCATCTCATAGGGCCCTATATCATTCACCGACTACAATGCCAACGCCAATAGATCTTAGAAGTATGGCCTACAGTACATCATTAAACCCAAAATCAATTTTAAAAAAAAGTTCCAAGTGTAGGCCTAAATATGTATTGGTATTGAGTTTATCATGGTATCGGGCGTGACCGTCCATTTTTTTCTGATTTTTTTTATGTAATAGTGCAGTTGTTGCTTCATGACCGAACCAACTGCTAGATTATGTGGGCGGCACAAATAAGTGGTTGAGAGTGAAATGATCAAGTGCCTGTAATTAATATAAGGAGACCGGTCATCTTGTACTAAAACATTTTTTGTTAGGTAATAAGATGCTCAGATACAGACATGAGACAGGTCGCGCACTGTCTACTAAGTTATCACTAAATACTCTAGGCTACAGTGGTGGAAGGTACATTTACATAAACTCAGGTACCTTAGGCCCTATGAATAGGTTAACTCGAACCCATCCCTGACTTGACTTCATTTTCAAAAGCGGTGCCTTAGCTGAATGATTAGGGTGGATGATGATAAGTGATTGTGTAGTATGAAGTTTATAAGTTTACTCAATGGCGATCATTTGGGACTTTGGGTCCATATACGATTCCTAAGAGGTATAATTAAATCTACAGTAAAACTATGTGTGAGATAAAACTGCGTCATCACTACCGGTACTTCTACTTTTTTGTTATAGATATGTTCCAATCTGAATGTTTAATTGAGTTGAAAACTAACTGAACACAACAATTCTCTAGCAATCAAGCTATGGGTACATCTCATAAATGTTGACCTAATAGATGTTCGGACCGACACTGGTAACACAGTGGTAACTGATTTGTTCCTTGTGACTGATAGGTGAGGGTATAAGTTGGACCTTTGATTTCTGCCACCAACCATCTTTACAGATTTTTGTCATGGTTTTCCTTGGTAGCCTAGGTGAATGTCTAGATATTTCCCACCATATAGGCCAGGACTGTTTCGTTCACACTACCTTTCACCTTCATCCCATCATTGCATTAATCACGCATCCAATTGACGCCAATTGATCTTAGTTATAATTAGCCTACAGTGAGTCGGTAAAACCCCGAATCCCGCCGTTCATAGCTCAGTCAACTAGGCACCAGTTTAGAAACTAAAGTCATTGTTGGGCGGGGCTTCAAGTCAAGTAAGTAAGGATTTAAGTAAGGATTTTCAAGTAAGGATTTTTTTTTGGTAATGTCCTTTCACTTATCATCACTTCATAATTTCATTATCCCCTGCTCGTTCATACCCCCAAATGACCTAGCTGTTGGTGGGGTCATTGAGCAAACAATAATCATAAAACCCCAATATGAATTCAATTATAGTGGTTTGGTCTATGGAGGGAGATGCCTGAATTTCTACTCTTCGGAAACTGTTCTCCTGTACACCTATATACCGTAGACTATTCTCTACTGAAACTCTTCTAATGATATTTTTCAGTTAATCGAAAACATTTATTGATCTCTACCCTGCGGAAAGTCTATCCCATCGATTTCTTCTCCTAGTATTATATACCGGTAATTAAAAATAATTAGCAAAACTGTTCATCGTGGAAATTCAACGCAACAGCAGTGTCTCTTTGTCGCTTAATTTTTCCTATTCGGCCAATTGGCGTGAAAAATAATTAAAAGAGTGTCAGAAGCTAAGAATTGTAAAATAATCGAATGCAATAGGGCGTACTACATACACTCTACCATTTTCCGTGAAGAAGAGTTCCAATGTATATGAGTACAAGGTGTACAGTTTGCTTAATTGTTTTCAAACAAATAATATCAGGAGAAGAGTTTCCATGGAATAGACTTTCTGTAGGGTAGAAAATCAATAAATGTAATTGATTATTTTGAAAAAGATCAAGCAAAGAGTTCATGTGAGAAGAGTTTCCTAGGAGTGGAAATGCAGTAATCCCCATCCATGGACGTAAAGTTAATTAACATTAATTAATCAAAATAGTCGTTATCCAGCATCGTCGCGTCTTTTGACGTGAAACAGTTGAAATGGCAAGGTTGTTTGACATTTTTTAGCAATCATATTATCTAATTGAGAACAAAATTTCACAGGTACTGCACCACCTCCGTGGCCATTTTGGGACCAAATGCACCACGTCATGAGTAATGTCTCTACTAAGAGAAGCCAAATCTATAATGATGAGCAAACCAACATTAATCTTGTGGATGAGGATGAAGCTCTGAGATTTCAAAAAATGAGAAGAAGAGCCACAAATTTCACGGATAACGAGATTTACATGATATTACGGTTGTGGGGCTCTGAGGATATTCAGTCAAAGTTGCAAAAATGTATGAAGATGTCCAAAGGTCATGGACCTATTTATGAGGAAATGGCCAGAACGTTGAGTCAACAGGGATATAAAAGAACCCCTGAAGTAATCCAAAACAAGATAAGCAATTTGAAAGCGCAATACTTTTCCCATAAAAAAATACTTTTGTCAGGTAAATGTTCTATTATTCTTGGCTAAACCCTAGTTTTTTGACTACCGAGTTACGTATTTGTTGAAAACTCTGCATAGTATTAGCCCATAACTATAACTACTAACTAGGCACTATTTTAGATTTTGGCAAGTCACTTCATATCATTATTACCGGTATGTTATATATATTATTGTTACATTATGTTGAATAACAATTAATCTACCCAACTGATCCTAGCTGCAGAATTTTATTTCCATCAATCTAGTGACAATATGGACCATTGTCACTAAATAACTTTATGTTAAAATTAGTTAAATCAATATGACTATGTGTAATGCTAATAGATCACTTGGATTTTCTTTAGAGTTTTGACAGAGTTTCTGTTGGTTGGTGGTAGATCAGTGAATCTCTGGTCAATCATCTACCAACACACTTATAGCTGAGGGGATGAAACATGTTCGTGGTACCGATTAATGACTAGTTTGAGATACACATTATTGTTTTACTAATGTACTTTAGGAATGAGTGATCGTAATCTGTTAAAATGATAGTGTAAAAGTCATATGACCATGACACAGTAGCACTGTCCATTCAAGATCATTTATCATTCAGGCCTCAGGTTTTTAAACCTGAAAGACCTTGGAAACAACTTACGGTATCACTGTGCTTTTTAAAGCAGTAGAAGAAAATTCTGATGCTGAAAACTATCTCCATTTAAGCCACAAAACCAAATATATTATGTATGTTTCTTAATTCTCAAAAACCAAATAGAAGTAAAATTAATGGTAATTATAACTGTACCTTCCAGGTACGGCGCCACCTGCTTGGCCTTTCTGGGACAAGATGCATCAGGTACTGGCCGGTAAATATGAACCAAACGCCATGAATCACTCGACTGACAATACCACTGAGTCACAAATAGATCTCAAGAGTGTTCAAGTATTTGCATCACTGGGTAGGCTATGAAATTTGTAATTGTTTTATAATGTACGGTACTAAATCGAGTTTTAAAGAACAGTGAATCGAATGTTCCTGTATTATATTCCTATACAGGCTTACCGGCCTCTTAAATCTGTTTCTCCATTAAATCTAGAGCAATATTTGAAAGCCCCCGTATAACCTAGCTGTTGGTGGCGTCGTTAAGCAGCATTATAATATTTGGAAGTACTTCAAGCTTGGTGTTTAGAATTAGAATGTTCCAAATTCCAGCTCATTCTGAGGCTGGACTCTGGAGAGTTCGAAGTACGGTATTGTCGCAATATTGCTCATATATTGTAATTTGTTGTTATATACCTATTGAAAATGGGCAATGAAGTGCTATTGATTTGTTTGTTTTGTAAGCCTTAAACAATGATGCCGACTGATGGTTACTTTCTTTTTTCGTTCAGACAACATTGTTTGTAAATCCCCAAACACCAGCGATTCCGAAGACGTGACAATCACCGCTGAAGATCCGTTGAACATTTTTGAAGAGAATTCCTATGCCAGTTTATCTTCTAGCAGTGACTCCAGTAGCACAGTCAAATCCCCAGCTACAACTTCAGTCAAGAATAAGGAAAAGCGTACTAGGTAGCAAACTTTGTTCTGTAGATTGCTCAAGAAGTTGAAGGACCCCTCAAGTATTCATCACTCTCTTTAGTTGTTACCTCAAATGATTCCAGGTGAAAGTGAAAAATTAAGTGTAGTAACTTTCAAAAAGAGTTGAATTTTTGGATCAATCGATTCGAGTTTACGACAACGTTGAGAACAAAACTTAGCTAAAAGTTTCGTTTGACCTACTGTTAGCACATAATGATTTTTCTCGATTTTACGTAAATTGTAATCATTGAAGCAAATTTTTTCCTATGCTCTAAGGACTAGTGAGCATTTTCAATCAATTTTTTGCTTCATTTTTGGAAAGACTACAAAGACTACAATACTGCTCTTCTGTTGTTTTTTTTCAAGCATTGCACAGATTGTACAATTTGACTGATCAACATAAAAATCTTCCTGGGCACGCAGACTATCCAACTTGGAAATGTATAATTTTGGGGTCAAATCGGTCGGACCATTTTTAAGAAACACCATCACAAAGTTTCTAAAAACCACATTAGAGTAGACTGAGCAGGAAAATTTGAAAAATAAAATGTTATTGTTATTTTATTGAAAAATAAAATGATAAAATTCAAATTTTCAGTGAATGTAAATGCATTGAAGTTAGCCCTACATATTATTACAAGTTTTTATTTGATTCGGACCAGCAGTTTTGAAGATTTAAATATATTTTGAAAATAATAGTAGAACCATGTTGCTGAGATTCACGACTTAGGCCTACTAGACTCGATAGTTGCGAAGTCATTTAAATTTTTGTATATCTCGCTCATCTTACAACGCATATGCTTCGTTTGCCTAGTAATAAATAGATTGGGCATTATCGACGCAGTGCATTCATTGATGACTCATTTCTATTGGAACGATGAGTGATGTGATAGAAAGGTGAATTGAAATGTTATTTTATTAGGTGTTTTTGTACAGTGGGAAGGAAACAGTCATGGACAGTTGTGAAGGAATTATCCCAGTAACACCTGAACGACAGAAAGGAACAGGGAACCTCAAAAAACTTCAGTTAGGATGGTCGACCATGGTGGGAATCTAACCCCAGTCTCCTGGTTGATGGTCCAGCCAATATATTCCTATACCTTGTTGAGGTCAAACCAGCTACAGTCCACTCACTGAGAGAATAGGATTCCTACCGTGGCGCATCCTGGTATCACTTTGGTGCACTGAATAATTTTCAACATGACTACACTAAAATCAGCTTGTCATGATACACACTAATAGGCTCGCGGCTCTTTTGATTTTTTAAATCAAATAGATATTGCGTTTCATTGAATTCTTCTAGGTCAACTTGGCAAAAGAAATTTATGAATTCAAATTACAGGTAATCTTGTTGCATGAAAAAATATTATTTTTAGCGGATTCGCATAGAAACATTGCTTGTTCACGAGCCTGTGTGGTTAACAGAACCACCAACCATCTGACAGAAAAAGGATGAAATTCACCAATGACATACCCGTATTTTCACTGTTCGTTTCGCTTAAGTGCACAAGATACATTTCTATATTTCAAATATACTCATTTTTAATCATTATAATTATTGAAAACAACCAATAACGAGTGTATTTGTGAAATACCTCATATTTCTTTATCGAAGAAGTTTTCTTGTGGTGGCTGCACGAATCCTATTCTCTCAGTGTGTCTACTGTATGTACCAAGGAAAGAACCTTGGAAATATTGGAAACTGAAACTGCGGACGAGAGACAACGTGTTCATCTATTCTAATCTTTTTTTTAGAGTGCGAGCACTCGAATTTTCGAGTTCGAGTTCAAATTCAGCTGAACTCGAAAATTTCGAGTTCTCTTTTTTTTTTTCTAAATATGTTTTTTTCCCGAATTTTAGGGTCTAAAAGTCGCTACCGGTACTAACAATTAGTATTTCACCTAACAATAATTTATATTATTATAGTACGTAATATTTTATCACGTGGGGGCGTCACGACACACTGCTATGTCAGCAGCGTATGCTAGCATGAGGGGAGGAATCACTTAAGCTATGCTTGTAAACGTTTAATAAACATGTGGCAGGTCAAAAAATCCAAGCATTAATGGCAAGGGGAGGACATGCAAGTTATTCTTAATTGACACGTAAGACTTTATTACAAAGGACTTTTTATCAATGTAGGACATTAGTTGAGATATGCTCTTGTTGGTTGAAAAGTTAACTGCATTTCTTGTTGCTGTTGAAATAAAATGACTTTCCAGAGGGTATATTTGAGACCACATCCTAATTACTCAATTAAAATAATTTTATTGACAGAGGGATATTATTCCGATTGGGCATACGTAGTTAATCAACTGTGAATAAAGCAGCCAGCTAGTGATTGCGAGATGATAATTTGCTCATTCCAATCTAGGCCCCAGTATTTATATTTATTGTCCTGTCAAGTCTCTACTTTGCTTTTTACTTTTTAATCTTTACATTCTGTAATTTGACTCTTTCAACACTGATAGTATTTCCTTAGTGACATAATAATACTGGTATATAATATTCATTTACTCTTTGTTGACTCATAAAACTGTTGAGAAAATAAATACTTTACTAGGCTGTCGGAGGTCGCTAACTTCCTACATATTATGTTTGCCGCGTACTCCAGTTCAAATTTTATAAAATTTACACGCTCCCTACAGGAGTACTAGGTCGCTAGCGGTAGTAACTGGAGTCACCGTTGGGCGTGGGTTCGAGTCCCCCATAGCGCATGGGTTTTTGTAAACGTCCTTTCACCTATCATCACTTCATCGTTTCATTATCATTATCCGCTCATTCGTACCCCCGTATAACCTAGCTGTTGGTGGGGTCGTTAAGCAGCATTATAAAAGAAAAAAAAAGTAGGTCTACCATACAAACAAAAAACTTTTTTTATAATTAAAATTTTTTAAATCCAAATTCTGATTTTTGGGGTCTCTTGGAATTCGAATTAACCAGGGTTTACTATATGTAGGACTACTTTACTAAAAATCAATTAAACACTCAACATTCAATAGGGGCCTTTTTTTGAGCTCCAACTCGAAACTTGTGATTTTCTCTTGAACTCGAACTCGATTCTAAATTAAATTCTCGAACTCGCACACCCCTAATTTTTATTGTTCACCTGATTTCTTAATTTCATATCCCTATTTCCTAGTAGTTGTTTGACAGAAAATGTGAAATTACTGCTGCCAGCTTTGATTATTTTCTTGTTACATTCCAAATTCCTTGACCAAAATGCTTGTGTCAGTCCAGCACAATGCCAATATAATTTGCATATTTATTTCTTCAAAAATTCAACCTGATGTACCAGTCTTTACAATATAATTCCTCTATTTCCAGAAAGCGAAAGAGACGCCAAGAACGAGGCAGTCTAAACCTCATACTGAAACAGCTTGTGGTCAATGAGAAACGAACGATTGCATTAGCGGAGAAAAGAGCCAAACTTGACGAGCAAGCAATGAAACGTGAAGACGAAGTTGCTGCCGCTTCCATCAGTTTCTTCAAAGCTTTTACTGCACTCGCCGAACGCTCTTTACAAAACAGTAGTTCAACCATTTTTCCTACAAGACTGATATCCGATCTCGAGTCAAGAAACATTCCAAGTCAACCGCGCTCTTTCGTCGACGTGATGAGCCACATCTTGCAGCAGAGCAGTTCAGCAACCGATCACGACAGGCTCACGTCTGAGACTAATCAGACGCGGCCTCCTGATATGATGAACGGCAGAAATGAGCTTTGAATAGATCTTTCTACTCGGTCATCATTTTGGCATTATTTGTCATTTTCTTCATTATGGCATCATTTTGGAAATTCAGACAATGTTGGATAAACACCTTCTTTCCAAAGGTGTTGGTCCAATTGATTGTAAAAGTTTGTTAAAATCTTCAACATTTCAGCCGTTTTCAGATTCAGTGAACATTTAACTTACTGGGTTATTTAGCCTCTGTTGTCATGTCATCCATATGCTGAGATGTTTTAAAGGGTTGCATAAGTGCCAGACTTGACATTTTCTATTGGTATGTCTCAATATTTATAAACTAGAATCTTGCAAAAATTCTTACCCCATATTTCATGGAAGAAAAAATAGGGAAAACCTATATTTTACGACTAGGCCCAACAAAATTCTTGTTATTTTGTTTCATAATGCTGCTTAACAACGTTGCCAACAGCTAGTATATAGGGGTACGAATGAACGGGTGATAATGAAATGATGAATTGATGATAGGTGAAAGGACGTTTACAAAAACCCATGCCTTATGCGGGACTCGAACTCACGCCCAACAGTGACTTCGATGTCTACCGCTAGCGATAGTTGACTGAGCCATAGGGGCGGCCGAAAATTTATCTTCTGGAGATCAACATTTAGTTTTTTTGAGTCAGGAATAAGTGTTCTTACAGAATATCTGCACCTGCATGTCCCATTTATTTTGATGTGTACAACATTGCTGCTCATTTCCACCATATATTTTAAATTAATTATTCCCATGATACTACATTTGATTCTTGCAGTTTCCTTTGTACAACGTTCCCGGTCACATGCCGACCTATGCATTCTGTCTAGGAAGGAATTATGAATATCGGAACAGGGGAAGGAAGGGGGGGGGGGGGGTATTTCCTACAACACATCGCAGTGTCACACACTGTGTCAGTGTACAGTACAGGCGTGGTTGTTTTACACGGTATTCAGGAATCCTGAATACTGTACCTTGTAAAACAACCGTATCCAACAAAAGAACAAAAGTATCCTGAATCAGGATAGATATAAACTCTTGTATAGTCTGTATACCTACAAGGGTTACTATTATTATTTATTATGTTCTTTTATCAATTTATTTGGATAGTTGGGATTTGGTCACAGCATTTTGTTAAGGAATCATCTTAGTATCAACCTGAACCACAGAGGGAAACCACGAAAAACGTTTGTCAGAATGGTGCCTCCGATCTCCTGAATACCGTTCAGTGTGCTAGCCACACGACGCTCTGTCTCAGTTGGATAATATACATTTATAAGAGAAGTACATGTATTTGCGTTACAATAACATACAGATATTACTTCTTTAGATTAGGCCTACTGTTTCCTACAAAATAGAAAATTCTTCAACTTATTCATATACATATAACAAGTTCAATTTAATTACCGCACCTAATTCTAATCAATATTACTGAAATGTGTTTGTGGAATCACGTGCTTGTTGTGAATATAACATAATAGTTTATTAATACAGCCGACTAATGTAGAGTGAAACCTCTATGCATCGTTCCCAGATCCATCATTTTCCTGATTGTATCATTCATTTTTTCATACCCCTCTCCCATATAATCAATGTTAAGTTTTCCTGGATGGATTGTTTTCCTGCATGGATGGTTTTATTTTCCTGGTCCCTTGAAAAACGATGGATAGAGGTTTCACTGTAGTTCAAAAACTAACTACTGATTATACAACTGATACAATTCCACATTTGCGACTTGTTATGAAAAAAGTAAAAATATATTCTAGCGGGCAGGCCTGATACGATTCATCTATGACATTTTGTTTAAAGTGAACGAGGCGACACTCGACTCGCCGTGATTTCGGTCTAGCCGGGAACAAAAGATGATTTACAGTGCTGAACAAAATAAAATCATATTCCGCGAGTATTGAGTGCTCTGGCACAGCCTATGTTTTCTAAATATTTTTCCTCTCGGTGTACGGGTGATTGTTATTTTTAAACGGCGATTTTCGTCTTAACATAATGAGACCTACCAATGGTAATATTCAAGATTTGCACCTTAGTGCTTTTAAGTGAAAATCAATGTTTGTTAAAATATTCATGTATAATCATTATTAGGGCTAGGATGTTTGACACATCCTTTTTTTTTCTTTCGCTTTGTAGTACTTGAAAATGAAATATTAATACGTTTCATGCATCCCCGACTGCAAAAACATGTTGTTTATTTTCCCTTGAAAAGTATTTGTTTTACATTTTTGGCAAATTAGGTATTTTTTAAGTGTTTTTTCAAGTATTTTTTTTTGCTCGAATTTCTTATTGTGAAGCCTTTTCAGCTGAAAATTGATTTCTCATTCATTTTTCCTCTGGATGTTGGGAAGAAATATTCTGTTCCAACTTCTAACACATTTCTAAAATGTACTAAACAGGAAGTGACTTGAATATATTTACTTCCTTATTATAAATATCCACTAAAAGTGTACAAATGAGTTTGATTTTTGGTCAAAAAATTAGTAAGCACAAGTACCGTAATTGGGCCTATAGCCCCCTACATAAAGAAAAATCAACGTTAAATAAAAATTTTGCATAGGTACTTTTTCTATTTGGAAGGTCTTTTTCTTCACCTTTTAACTATTTGCCTGCCTTTTGGGTAGTTTCAAAGGTCTTGAACATCCCAGCCCTAATAATAATGTATGGAAATTCTTGGAATTTATTGGGATGTTCTGAAATATGTAGTGTATTTATTTAAACATGTTTTATGAGCGTATACGACTTCCATTTTCTTGTAAGTGGAACCTCTTTAGTACGTTTTTCAGGGGATCAGACTTTCAAGTAGGCCTATATTTGAAATAAATATTTCGCTATTCGTACTGTATAACGCATGTGCTGCATTTTTCTAGTAAATACATTTTTGTGGACAAAGCTATTCCTATGGAAAAAAATTACCAGTACCGGTACCTCAGGTAATTAATAAATTATCCTTCTACACAGTATAACTCTGCTTACTGTACCATCCATAACACAGTCATGATATCTACTCTACCAAATTGTCACTCTATTTGCAGTCGGTTCCGCACTTGTTGGGCAACAAGATGATTTGGCTCAGGATGGTTGAAAGGTTTGACAATCTGTTGCGGATGATCCTGATTCATTTGAGATATCATTTGCACGTGTGGAGTGGGGGCAGCAGATTGATCCGGGTCTGCTTGATGAATCGTTTTCTCAGCCTCAGTCTACCAGATCACACGTATCAGGAATCCAAACAGATTTTCCATATTTTTGTTTGTGAAGGCAACCATATTAATTTTTAAATTAACACTCATAAAAGATATCATGATTAGTTTCCTGGAACAATATCTAACTCGAAACACATGTCGTAACCAACAGATATGTCCACCCTCATCTTCTGTTCAAGGGGAGATAATATTTTGTTCAACGGTGGTGACATGGAAAACAGGTCGGTCTATTGCTTTACTGTCTTACCGTTAGTATGAGATAAAAGAACAAATAATGTGAGTTTACCGAACAGGAGGTTCATCTAATGATCCCGTGTCTTCAAGTTAATTCGTTTGAATTTGAGGTCCCCCCAAAGTATCGTTATTGCTCTGACACGTTGAAAGGGCGCCAGTGAGATTACTGACACTATACATCCATTTATATCTTTAGATCTGTAAAAGTATGGCTGACAATACTCAGTTAGTTGTTTCTCACAACTCTAGCCAGTTGCATGCTGAGAAATACTTGGAAAGGGAAGCAAACGTATGTCGAAGGTGAAGTCCGACACGTCAGAGGCCAGAAGATGAACTTTAATTTGAACAAAATTACTCCCTGTACAACCCATTTTGATGAGTCTATCCGGATTATCAGCAGTGGTGTATTCGGGCTGGGGCGGCGCCCTGGTACTTTAATTTTGGGGCAGGGCGCGCCCCGGTACCTTTTCTTCGTGAAAACCATATTTGAAGACATATAAAGCTAACTTGAACCAGCTAAGTTGTAAATGCACAATGTTAAAAATGATGCGTCCTGATAGATGGAATCTGCCAATATTTATTTGCGTCGTCAGATGCACAATCGCAACATGTAGACCATGATGCACCCGCGGAGGACCAAGCTGCGAGAGACTCTGTGGCGATTATTTTAGATACAAAGGTAAACCACATCATTTTCTGAAAATTCTGTTGTAATTGCAGTTTTTTGATAATTCAGAAACTTTTTTATGGAAGCGGCTAGGGCGTGCGTGGCTGTAGAATAAATTCGCTGATGATTTAGGGATGATAAATTAATACTCACAAAAACATCATAGGTCTAAACAGTTCATAGACATTAATTGTGAAAGGTCAAAAACTAGTGTGCTTTATTATACCCTTATTGACCAAATTTTTTCAAGTGACTTGAAACTTTCTATTGAATTTCTCAATTCTATTGTTACATACGTGTATAGTAATCAAATCAGAGCACAAATCCGGTCTCAGTTTCAAAATTTAATTCAATTTAAAGATTTTAGAGTAAAAGTCAATTGATTCATTTGATTCATGAAACTGCAGTTCTTTTGCCAACATTTTTGTTTTGAAAACGGGTATGGCAGGCATAGCCAAATTTGCTAATGATCTGGGGTTAAACTAATACTCACAAAAAATTAATTACCAAGAAAGAAATTCAAAGATCCATTTAAGAACAAAATGAAAATTAGTGAACACCATGCACCATTCCTAAACCTTAGATGACCTCGCAGGCGATGTAAGACTCTCCTAATATACGAATACTAGGAAAACGCGTTATGTGTATCCGCGTTGATGGATGAGCTAATAAGAATGACATTGAATTCTTTCAAAAAGTTATATCAAGTTGATGTTTTGACGGCATTCAAGTTAAAAATCAATCTTTCCATTTGGTTGGTTTGTTTCATAGACTATTCTCATGAAGGAAATATTAGATGCAATTTAATATTATATTATATTGTAATATTAGTCTACTATATGAAACGTGATGACAGCTGTATACATATATACACCTTGAGACCCTCCTTTCATATTCATTTCTCATTCTCAATAATTTCTTCGATGATAAAGAGGGCCTTGTTTTAATCGTTCTCCATTTAATTGGTGATACCTATGACTACCAATAACGTAACGGGATAAGCAACTTGATCATTTCCTTTCGCACCATGCGGGAATCAAAGGGATGCCGTCATACTCAATTTTACTCAATTTACTGGTAGTATTATAGATTCGCAATTTCAAATCAAAACGTACGCATTCAGCTCGTATTTCAATGTATAGTACATAGTTGAGTATTTGCATTGTTTCTGTTCTTTCTCGTAGATGTCAAGTAATTATCCAGTTATCAATTGGTAAATGTGGCAGTATGGCTCTTGACTAGGGGTCCAATGCTTTTACACACGTATTCAAAATTTAGATTGGCTAATTCAAATGAAACGTATTCCAACGTTGCTTAATACAGTTGGGAAGAGCTGGATTCACAGAGTGCATTACACGTATTACTTTTATGAATCAATATATAATACTACCAGTAAATTGAGTAAAATTGAGTATGACGGCATCCCTTTGATTCCCGCATGGTGCGAAAGGAAATGATCAAGTTGCTTATCCCGTTACGTTATTGATAGTCATAGGTTTTGTTAATAGGTACCTAAAACGATGTGTAAAAATGTCATTAAATAATTTTTATATCTAAACGACTGATTGGATCTCAGTAAAAGTTTGCAATAATCTGTATCATCATCATATTGAGATTTGGTGAAAATATGAATTTTTTCGAAAGACATTTTTTGTACGAAAATTCTTCTCTTGCTTTTTTTTGTCATTATATAATTTTTTATATCAAAACGACTGATTGGATTTCAGTGAAAGTTCGGAATAATGTGTATCATTATTATATTGAAATTTGGTGAAAATTTGAATTTTTTCGAAGAACATTTTTTTCACGAAAATTCTTCTCTGGCTTATTATGGGTAATTTGGAAAATGGAAAATTAGTTTTCTCAGAAGTTGTGCAACCGATTGCGTATAAAAACTAATGAGATTCAATCCAGATGATGACACATGGGCATGCCAAGTTTCAATCGAATTTGAATTTTTGTCTGACCTGTAGAGCGCGAACAAAAAAAAAAAAAAAATGTAGGCCTACATTTTTTTTCGGGTCAAGTGAAATTAAGTCTTCGCTTCGCTCATCCAATTATACAGTATTGTTTTCACGCCTTTATTGAGTATTGTTTTCAATAATTAACTATATTATTTTATTTTTTCTAAGGTTTAGACAAATATAAGGTATTGGTTTTTGTTTGATGATGCTACAGTATAATGAAACAGCACTATGACCTCACTACATATCTATGTTCCTAACTTATAATAATATTGTTTATTGTCATATTTGGAGAACCCTTAATACAGTGTGTATGGATACATGATGTTGGATTGTGCAGACATTTGTGTGTTCAGTTGATTATGATGGTATCAACTGAAAATATATAAAAAGTATAAATAATAATTACACTGTGGAGTAATGTTTTCTGGGACTAAGCTAAGATAAGATAAACATTATAAGATAAACTCAATGATGTAAGTTAGGAACATAGATAATTATGTAATGAGGATTGAGTGTTGTTTTCATTAGCAACATCACACAAGAACAAATTTGTTTATAATTTTAACTTATAAACTTTAAACTAAATTGAAAAATAAATAAATATAAAAATATATATGATAATAATATTAATGAAGATCTAAGAGAAAAATATATTCAAAGGTAAAATATGTGTTAAATATTGTGAATAATACTCATTGAAGGCATTGAGAACAATACTCTTCATTACTCGAACATGTGAGCCTTACATGGCGTGTGAGTTTATTCCATGTTTTATGGATGGTGGAGTTTCAATTACATACTGGTGATAATTATTGTTTTGTTTCTAAATTGGTCTCTAAATTTATTTTTGGTAATTAGCTGATTTTGAGAGTCGTTTGGGTTATAGCGCATGATATCGTCCTCTAAGAATTCCTCTATTGAGTAGTAAGCTTTATTAATTAGAAATGCTTCTAGTTGAATTTTGTGATAGAAGTTATGTTTTTTAATGTTTCTGGTAATTTGTTATACAGTTTTATTTTAATGAAATCAGAGTTATTCTGGGTACGTTGGGTATTGCATCTATTGATATGTATGTGTTCTTTATTTCTAGTATCATGAGAGTGAATCTCATCGTTCCTTTGCATGGTTGGCAATTTTTTTTTTACGTACAATAATGTTTGAAATATATATATACTATGAGATGTTAGAATATGTAATTTTTTAAATAGAGGCTTGCAGTGGGTTGTGGGTCTGACCATCATCATTATTCGGATGGCTCGTTTTTGAATAGTGAATATAATGTTTCTGTTTAAAGTATACCCCCAGAATTCTATTCCGTATCTAAGATGGGATTTGAAATTTGAAAAATATACTAGTCTGCATGTTGAAATATCTGAAATGAGTCTTATTGATCTGATTGCAAAGCATCCCGAATTGAGTTTTTTAGTAAGGGTCTTAATGTGTTCATTCCATTTTAGATTTTCATCCATTGTGATGCCTAGAAATTTAGTTGATGTTACTTTATTTATATCCGAGTTATTCATTCTATTCTTTACATATTGAATATTTTCAATTGATTTCCTCATTTTTTCTGAGTGGAAGTGGATGAAATTTGTTTTACTGTTATTGAGTATTAATTTATTATTGTCAAACCATTCGGTAGACTGTTCTAACTTTTGTTCTGCTGACTCCGACAGCGTTGATACATGAGTTGCCTGCGCTATGATATTTGTATCATCGGCAAATAGCTCGGAATTTGGTACATTTGATGGAAGGTCATTTATAAATATAATGAACAGTAATGGACCCAGTATAGAACCGTGTGGTACCCCCACCATTATCTTTTCGGCATTTGACATGAATTTACTCTCTGTTCCATTTGACTCGATGTGATTTATTTCTACCTGTTGTGATCTATTGTCGAGGTAAGATTTTAGGAGGTTATGAGCTATTCCTCTAATTCCGTAGTACATACATTTTTCGAGGAGTATGTTATGATCCATGGAGTCAAAAGCTTTCGACAGATCACAGAAAATTCCTATTACAGGTTCTCGATTGTCTAAAATATTCACAATATTTCTTAGGAAGCGTTCTATTGTGTTATTAGTAGATTTTCCTTTTCTAAATACGTTTTGGTTTTCCGAGAGTATATCATTATTGTTTAAAAATTCTGTAAGGCGTCTACTGATGATTGATTCTAATATTTTTGAAAATGATGGTAAAAGAGATATAGGACGGTAGTTCTTTGTTTGCAGTATGTTTCCTTTCTTGAAAAGTGGTTTGATTTTTGCGGGCTTAAGTTTTTCTGGGAACACTCCTTCGTTTAGGCTGTTATTAAAAATGAAACATAAGGGTGTAACTATGTGTGTTATCGGTATTTCATCCATTCCACTAGAATTTTTATTCTTTAATCTTCTAACTATTTCTAAAATTTCAGATTCGTTTGTTGGTTTCAGAAATATTGAATTATTAGGTGATTTGTTTGTTTTATGTAAGAATAATGTATGACTGTTATTCGTGGGTTTTAAATGCATTGTTAAGTTATGAGCTACGTTTAAATAGTATTGGTTGAACATTTCTGCTATTTTTTTGGGGTCCTCTGTTATGTTATTTTCATTTTGAATTTTCATATTTGAAATTACCGGTATATTACTTTTTGCTGAGATCATATTCTTGTTATGTTGGTTTATAATTTTCCACACCGTTTTAGATTTGCAATCTGAATGCTCTATTTCTGTTTTTACTTACATCATTCCTTTTGGCTTCTCTGATTATTTTCCCAAGTATTCGTTTATATTCTACGTATTTATCTTTGATGAATTGACAGTCTTTAAAATGTTGTGACATCATATATTAACATCTTTTGTTAATGGTTGCTATTTGTATACCCCTTGTTATCCATTTTTGTTTTTCAAAGTCATTTCAAATTTTTATTTTTTTCAATGGGAAATTTTGGTTAAAATGCATAGAAAATATCTAAAAATTTGTTATATTGGTTATTTGACTTTTCTTGTTGAAATACTGAAGTCCAATTCGTGTTTTCAAGTGCAATCTTGAATTGAATTGTATTTTTGTGATTTATCAGTCTCTTTTTTATAATTTTTGGAAGTGGTTTTTCGTTGTTATAATTCAATTTTAATATTTGGGCACAGTGGTCGGATAAATTGTTATCAATTACTTCGGCGTTGGCAATGATTTGTAAGTTAGTTATTATATTTTCAATTAATGTCGCTGTATTATTAGATACATCTGTTCTGGTAGGAGTTTGTACTGTATAAATTAAATTGAATGATTTTAGTAGATTTTTGAATTGTTCACTTTCTCGGGTTTCTTTCAAAAGATCAATATTAAAATCTCCGGTTAAAACTAGATTTTTTCTTTCTCTTGTGATTTTTGTAATAACGCTTTCTAGCTTATTGAAAAATATATCAATTAAGCCTGTGGGAGGTCTATAAATGCATATTATTACTGTTGTGAAACTTGTTTCTGATATTTGATGTGAAAGTTCTATTGCTGCACATTCAAAATGCTTATCCAAGCTTTCTTTTTTGAAATCATGTCTCTCTTTGGTTTGACTTAGCCATATGTTATTTGCAAAAATTGCAACTCCTCCCATTTTATAATTATGATACTCTGTTATATATTGACAAAATTGTGAAGTTATTTATATTTATGACATTTATTTCATCCACTTTAAGATGATGCTCACTGATGCATAGAAAGTCTATTGGGTTACCTGATATTTGAAGAGAATCTATAAATATTTCTATCTCTAAAAGTTTTGCTTCTGATGCCTCGTAAATTTTGATGTAAGATGTTGAGAGTTTGTTTGTTATTACCAGTGAGTCATAGATAGGGTGACCATAAGTAGGGAAAAAAAATCCGGGACAAAAAAAATTAAGAGAGAATATACCGCGAAGCCGGTGACCAGGGGGGGGGGGGTAAGCCCCTTAAGGGTTAAGGGTAAGGGTTCCACACATGATCACATCAAAAAACACCCAAACTGAGCCGCACTGAATAAGAACTAAATCAAGTAATAAATAAATGTGTTGATTCCTGTGCACACAGTGTATGTAGTGTGTCACAGATCCACAGGTCCAGACATGTCACCTACGACGGGGGTAGTCTCTATAGTTACGTGGGTGGTTATGATTTTTCTGACAGTCGTATAGCCTGCCGCGCTCGCGCGGTAAGTTATAAAGGGAATGAAACAGCGTTGAAAACTTTTCCATTTTACGAGAATTATTAACTCAATGATTGGGAATTTCGTTCTTTTGCCAAAACCGGGACAAATGTGTGTCCCAAAATACATTTTCGGGACACCAGGGCAAGAGATGGAAATCCGGGACAATCCCGGTTTTCCGGGACAGATGGTCACCCTAGTCATAGATCTAATTTTGCTATTGTTTTTTTTTCTCGTCTTGATCTGATGTTAGTTGATATCTCTGGGACAGTTGTCTTGGTGGTTTCACTTGGTACATTTCTGATATTCTGTACGTTTTCTTCATTTTCATGATTCATGTCATCCACGATATCAGCGTTTTGACGTTTGTTTCGTGAGGATCGGTGAGGTCTATAAGGTCTTCTATGTAACTTCTTTTGTTGTAATTTTGAGCATATGTCGTTTCCAGGCTCTCTAATAGCAATGAGGATTCTGAGTTTGGTGTATTTATGGTGCTTATTGGGCTTGACTGTGGATGTGTGCTCTGTGTGGTTATTTGGCTTGACGGTGGCTGTGTGTTCTTGGGGCTTGCTGAAGGCTTGGTGAGTATAGTATTATTTGTCTTTTCTGTGGGTCGATCAGTTGATGGTGTCTTGTTTATTCTTCTTTCTGTCATGGTTTTTATTATTTCTGAGCAGAGTTTTTTTTTTCCCTCTTTTGCTTAGGTGTAGGCCGTGTCTCGTGTAATCATCTCTCTCCAGCATTAAATCAGTCTTGATGAGTGTAACTTCGGAGTTGTGAATTTTATTCTTATTATGGTATGAAATAAGTTTGTGAATTTTATGATTGGTAACACTTATGATTTTGTTAAAACTTTGGCCTTCGGAGTCTTCGCGGTTTGGTATATCGACTATTACGATATTAGCATTTATTTGTGTTTCTAGTACATTTTGTAGTGTTACTCTAATATTGTCTGTGGTATTTTTGGAGATGTTATTTGTTCCTCCCATAATTATGACGGTATCATCCTCTCTTAAGTGGTTATCAATTGATGTGACTACTTCTTCTATGGGAGCACTTGGTTTGAAGTGGCATTCAACACTTGTGTTCATGTTGTGTTTATCACACAGATTTTGTAGGATACTCATAAGCCCACGACCATGGCTATCTGCTAATTAGCAGATAGAAAAATACAGGTCTTAAGACCTGTATTTTTTTATTTGAGGGAGGTCTTTCTTTAGGTTCGTTCACATTTTGTTCAGTTCTCTTCGTGCTTTTGCCTTGTTTATGTTGATTTTGATTATCTAAAGGCTGAGTTGGAGCTGAATATATACTTTCTAGCCTTGTTATAGACAACTTCACAAGTAAAAAAATATATATATTTATACTTTGTTTTTATTTTGTATGTATTCATTTCATGTACCTATGTATTCATTGCATTCATTTCATCTTCAGTAGATACCATAATCAACTGAAAATAAAATGTCTGCACAAACCATCATCATGTATATCCCCCCCCTGCCCCGCAGTGAAGATTTTGAAAATTCGTGTTTTTTGTACATATTTTATGAGTTCAAGAAGACTTTCATAATAACAAAGACATCATAATGGACTTTTTTAAAATTGATTTTGCTACTCCTTCCCCAAGCCCTGCAGGTATTTTCTTGAAATATGGACATTTTCTAAGTAATTGCTGCGATCTATATGTACAGTTTTGAAGTCCAATAATTGAACCTTCATGGACATTCTCGAAGTCATTTTATCGATCTCCACCAGCAAAGCCCCGCAGTGAATTTTTTGAAATAAATTCATTAAAAAAAAAAATGCGATTTACAAGTAATTTGTATTTGTATTTTATTATCGTCCCGTGGACCAGTACATAGTACAGAGTATGGGTATCGTCAAGTAGAGTATAAAAAGTAAAACTAAAGTTAGAAAATAATACTTAAGGTATTAGTAACAATAAATATAGTTAATAATTAAATACAATAAGATGAGCAGAAGTATGAGGAATATTTACAAAAGAAAAACATGAAAATGTTCCAATTAGAAAATGATAATAAAAGAGTGTAGGCCTAATGAGGGTAAAATGTGGGGCAGAGAGTTTATTGTGGAGGGATATCAAAGTTGAGGTATTCTGGGAGGCTGTAAAAAGGGTGCTGGGTTAGGAAAGACTTGAGGTTGTTATCAAAGGAGGTGCGGGTGGTTGAGTTTGTGATAGAGGGAGGTAGTTTGTTGTAGATGGAGGTGCAGATATAATGGGGGCTATTGGGTGAATGACGAGAGAGAGTGAGTTGGAAGTCTTATGTGGTTTCTATTTCTGGTGGTATGGTGATGTACGGAAGAGTTGAGGGGGAATTGTTCGGGGTGTGTGCGGACAAAGGTGGAAGCGATCTGTATGAGTGTGCAAGGAAGAGTGAGGATGCCAAGTTTTATGAAGTGGGGTTTAGCCGATTGGCGGCGGAGACTCCGGCAAGGATGCGGATGGCTTGTTTTTGAAGGATGAGGATGCGTTTGGAAGAAGCTGAGTTGCCCCAGAAGAGAAGGCCGTATGACAGATGAGAGTGTAGGTGGGCGTGATAGACAAGGAGAAGGGAGTTGGGGTTGACAATGGGCTTAAGGCGTCTGAGAAGGTAGCAAGTGCTTTGTATTTTAGAGTGAGTGTGTTGAATGTGAGTGGACCAATCTAGGGTGGGGGTGATGTAGATGCCTAGGAATTTGGTGGCTGGAGTACTGGGAATTGTATGGCTGTTGATTTTGATTAGGGGTGAGGTTGACGGTGGGTTGGATTTGAGATGAAAGTGAATGAAGGCAGTTTTAGAGGGTTGTAAAGCTAGTTTGTTCTTGGAACAGTAAGAGGCCATAGCGTTTGCTTGCTGGTTAGCAGAAGATATGAGGGTGGTAAAGGCTTGAGTTTTAGAAGAGGTAAGGAGATGGTTGGTGTCGTCGGCATATTGGAAGAGGTTGCCGAGTGAAAGAAGATTGGGTAGGTCATTGATATAGAGGAGGAAGAGAAGAGGGGCAAGCACGGAGCCTTGAGGCACTCCGCAGCGAACGGTTTTGGCGGAGGAGAGGGAAGGGGAGGTAGGAGGAAGGGGGACCTGTTGGGTGCGGTTGGATAGAAAGGAGGCAATCCAATCGTTTGAGATGCCCTGGATGCCATAGGATTTGAGTTTGAGCAGAAGGAGTTCGTGGTCAATGGTGTCGAAGGCTTTCGACAAGTCGTAGAAGATGCCTAACGAGTGGTTGCCTTTATCGAGTTGGATGTGAAGTGTGGTTAGGAATTGGAAAATGGCTGTGGTGGTGGATTTGCCAATTGTCTGAAGCCGTGTTGGCAGTCCGCTAGCAAGGAATGATCGGAGAGGTAGGAGGTTGCGCGGGATAGGACTATTTTTTCGAAGATTTTCGAGAAGGAGGAAAGGAGTGAAATTGGGCGATAATTGTTGACGTCGGCTTTGTTGCCTTTTTTGTGAATGGGGATGACCGTGGATTGTTTCAGTTGAGATGGGAAGGTGCCAGAGGTAAGTGAGTGGTTGATGACAATAGAGAGAGGGAGGGCTATAAGGTCTATGGATTTGAAGAGAATAGTGCCTGGAATGCCGTCAGGTCCACTGGAGGATTTGTATCGGAGAAAAGAGGTAGCTTGGATCAGTTCGAGAGGGCTTGTAGGCGTGAGAACTAGTGGTGGTGGGGGAGAGGGAGTTGGAGTGATGGGTTGGTTCAGACGGTTGGGAGGAAGCGGGGGGCGACATTCCCAGCACTTATGAAGAAGCTGTTGAAATGTTCGGCGATAATAGGGGGTTCTGAGGTGACTTGACCGTTGATGTTCAAGGAGAGGGTTGTTGGAGGTTTGGGGGGGGGGGGGGGGACGAGAGAGTTTTGATGATGTTCCATGAGGTTTTGCACTTATTGTTGGACGAGAGGATGATGTTGTCGAAATGGCTGCGTTTGGTAGAGCGAATTTTTTTGGCATGGGTGTTTTTGAGGGAGTTGTATTGCTGTTTGAGGAGCGGATTAGGGTTCAGTTTCAGTGAGGAGTGAAGCAGCCTGAGCTCAGCGCCCATAGTTGTGATTTCGTGGGTGATCCACCTGTTGGTGTGGGAAAGATTGGGAGTTGTCTTTTTAAACATGAGGGGGAAAGCTTGATTGAAAAGAGAGAGGAAGGTATTAATGAAGAGGGAATATATATTGTCAGTGGAGGTGGCGGTTGACAGGTGTAGCCAATGTTGCTGGGCAAGTAGGGAGCGGAAATAAATTATGTTGGAATCCGAGAAGGTGCGTTTGGAGACATAGTGTTGTGTCTTGGTCGTGTCCTTTGAGGTAGGTGGCAGGGTGGGGAGAGGGATAGAGAGGGTTAGGGCGAGATGGTCAGAGAGTCCACTATCGAAGGTGGACGCTATGAAGGAAGTTGGCTGCAGGGTGGTAAAGATGTTGTCAATAAGAGAAGACGAGTGTGGAGTGACACGAGTTGCGGTGGTGATGGTTTCGAATAAATGAAAGGAGTGTAGGGTGTCTAGGAACTTGGTGGAGTTGGAAGTGGGAATCAGGATGTCGATGTTGAAATCGCCGCAGACGAGGAGTTCGGAACGGGGAAACTTTTTGGTGACTAGGATGAGGACTTGCTCAAGTAGTTTGAGGAATGTGGGTATGTCTGCTTACGGTGATCGGTAGATGCTGAGGGTGACTATGGGAGAGGTAGGTGAGCGGGTCCAGAGAACTCCTGTGGATTCGAAGACTTTGTCAATGCAGGCAGAGTGGAGAAAGGGTAGGGGAGTGATGTTACAGTGAAGTTTGGAAAAGATGGCAACTCCACCGTAGGAAGAGGAGGTACGATAGAATATGCTACTGGTGCAGTAATGGGGGATGATGAAGGAGGTCATGGCGGGGGTAAGCCAGTGCTCAGAGAGACAGAGGAGGTCTGGGGTGTGTTCTGAGGGGAGGATTTCAAGTTCTCCAATTTTATTTCTAATTGATTGAATATTGAGTGCTAGCACTGAGTGTGTGGCTACTGAGGTTGAGGTTGAGGAAGGGCCTGCCAGGTTGCTGGGAGGATGTGTTTGGTCGAGGAAAATTTTGTTTGTTTGGGTATGGGGTTTCTTTGGTTGCAAAGGGAGCCGGCTGGATGAGACGACTTTGTGGTTGGTTTTAGAGGTGCGTGAAGGAGGGATTCTGTTTGTGGGATGGGGTGTAGTGTAGGGAGGAGTCTGGTGATTGAACCTTCATGCTTCATGGACATTCTCGAATTCTCGAAACTACCGACAGGTTACGTAATAATTCAAATATCATTTCAAGTAACTCAATAACTTTGCAAATGTTCCATGTCTAGGTAGCTTAGTTGCTAGCGTTGGCCGTTTCGGATCCCGATGCGAAAGGTCCTGGTATCGAATACCATTGGGGACTGCTTTTTTTCTGTCATATTTTGTTCAATATACCCATATGCAATGGTACGAATCCTCAATATACATTAGGTCAGAGATAATTCCTCTCTTCACTGGATAAATTATTCACACTGTAATAACTCTCATTACTGAATTAATCTTAGTAATTGTTGAGTGAAATATGACAAAAAAGCAGCTCTGTATGGGTTTCGATCGCGAGCCTCTCCGGACTACTATCCGAAATCGTCAGCGCTAGCCACTCGGCTACCTGGACATAAAAATCTGCAAAGTTGTAGAGATACTTGAAGAAGATATTATAAATGAAACTCGACCTGTCGATTGCTCTGCTACCCTGGTAGGAATACTGGACTGTTGACCAATTTGCTCGAAAACTTTTGTTCGTGGAAAATTGACTCAAGTACCAGGGAAACAGAAAACCTCAACAGGTATTCCACCCGACACAAATGAATTCAAATAATCTTTCAAACCTCACAGCTCTCCTACCAGAGGAGCAGAATATACCAACAGGTTAGGTAATAATTCAAATATCTTTTCAAGTATCTCAATAACTTTACAAATGTTCCATGTCTGGGTAGCTTAGTTGCTAGCGTTGGTGGATTCGGATCCACCGAAAGGCGAAAGGTCCTGGTATCGAATACCATTGGGGACAGCTTTTTTTCTGTCATATTTTGTTCAATATACCCATATGCAATGGTACGAATCCTCAATATACATTAGGTCAGAGATAATTCCTTTCTTCACTGGATAAATTAATCACACTGTAATAACTACTGAATTGTTACTGAATAGTAATTGTTGAGTGAAATATGACAAAAAAGCAGCTCTGTATGGGTTTCGATAGCGAGCCTTTCCGGACCACTATCCGAAATCGTCTGCGCTAGCCAATCGGCTACCTGGACATATGAATTTTGAAAAGTTGTTGAGATACTTGAAGAAGATTTTATAAATGAAACTCGACCTGTCGATTGCTCTGCTACCCTGGTAGGAATACTGGACTGTTGACCAATTTGCTCGAAAACTTTTGTTCGTGGAAAATTGACTCAAGTACCAGGGAAACAGAATACCTCAACAGGTATTCCACCTGACACAAATGAATTCAAATAATCTTTCAAACCTCATGCTCTCCTACCAGAGGAGCAGAATATACCAACAGGTTAGGTAATCATTCAAATATCTTTTCTAGTATCTCAATAACTTTGCAATTGTTCCATGTCTAGGTAGCTTAGTTGCTAGCGTTGGTGGATTCGGATCACGATGCGCAAGGTCCTGGTATCGAATACCATTGGGGACTGCTTTTTTTCTGTCATATTTTGTTTAATATACCCATATGCAATGGTACGAATCCTCAATATACATTAGGTCAGAGATAATTCCTCTCTTTACTGGATAAATTAATCACACTGTAATAACTACTGAATTGTTACTGAATAGTAATTGTTGAGTGAAATATGACAAAAAGCAGCTCTGTATGGGTTTCGATAGCGAGCCTCTCCGGACCACTATCCGAAATCGTCTGCGCTAGCCACTCGGCTACCTGGACATATGAATTTTGAAAAGTTGTCGAGATACTTGAAGAAGATATTATAAATGAAACTCTACCTGTCGATTGCTCTGCTACCCTGGTAGGAATACTGGACTGTTGACCAATTTGCTCGAAAACTTTTGTTCGTGGAAAATTGACTCAAGTACCAGGGAAACAGAATACCTCAATAGGTATTCCAACTGACACAAATAAATTCAAATAATCTTTCAAACCTCAGCTCTCCTACCAGAGGAGCAGAATATACCAACAGGTTAGGTAATAATTCAAATATCTTTTCAAGTATCTCAATAACTTTGCAAATGTTCCATGTCTAGGTAGCTTAGTTGCTAGCGTTGGTGGATTCGGATTCACCGAAAGGCGAAAGGTCCTGGTATCGAATACCATTGGGGACTGCTTTTTTTTCTGTCATATTTTGTTTAACATACCCATATACAATGGTACGAATCCTCAATGGACATTAGGTCAGAGATAATTCCTCTCTTCACTGGATAAATTATTCACACTGTAATAACTCTGATTACTGAATTAATCTAAGTAATTGTTGAGTGAAATATGACAAAAAAGCAGCTCTGTATGGGTTTCAATCGCGAGCCTCTCCGGACCACTATCCGAAACCGTCTACGCTAGCCACTCGGCTACCTGGACATATGAACTGGCAAAGTTGTCGAGATACTTGAAGAAGATATTATAAATAAAACTCGACCTGTCTATTGCTCAGCTACCCATGGTAGGAATACTGGACTGTTGACTAATTTGCTCGAAAACTTTTGTTCGTGGAAAATTGACTCCAGTACCAGGGAAGCAGAATACCCCAACAGGTATTCCACCTGACACAAGTAAATTCTCAATTATCTCGATAACTTTCTAGGTAGCTGAGTTGCTAGCGTTGACAGTCTCCGGATATTGATGTGGAAGGGCTTGATATCGAATACCACGAAGTTTGTTTTTTGTCATATTTTGTTTAACTAGATGCAGTTGTGCTAATCTGTAATGGATATAAGCTTGAGAGAAAAAGCTTTTTTGTCCTAGATAAATTACTCACATTTCAATAATTTACATTACTTAATCAAACTAGGCTACTGAATTAGATTAAATTTAATACCCTGATTTCTAGTGAGTTATAACATATTTCACACTGAATGATGTATTATTAGGATACAACCCTCAGATATGGAGAACAACACAATAAGTACATTGTCATTACAAGATTGATTGATTTAATGAATATGGACAGGAACAACAATACATAGTGACAGTACAATTCCAGTTGTATTCACAATGATAATCAAACTCTGTCAAACTCAGTTCTGTAAAATTGATAACTGGTAAACAGTAAAAATGCATCTATAAGAAGTAAATGGAATCTTTATCAGTTCAAGAAGACTTTCATAATAACAAAGACATCATTATGGACTTTTTAAAATCGATTTTGCTACTCCTTCCCCAAGCCCCGCAGGGATTTTCTTGAAATATGGTTATTTTCTAAGTAATTGTTGCGATCTACATACAGTTTTGAAGTCCAATAATTGAACCTCCATGGATATTCTCGAAGTTAATTTTTCGATCTCCACCAGCAAAGCCCTGCAGGGAATTTTTTGAAATATGGTCATTTTTTAATGGGATTTTTGCGATTTACAAGCAGTTTAGGAGTCCTAGATTGAACCGTTATGGACTTTCCAACGTTATTTCAATATTTCAATCATGGACATTTTCGAAGTTATTTTCGCGATTTCTAAATAAATAAATTTTTGGTGGGGTGCAAATGTCGATTGGTGGGGCACGCGTCCCACCTTGGGCCCTTTTTAAGTTTTAACGCCGTCCCTGCTTGAGTATCCTAGAAGTTGCCGAAGCAGATAATATTTAGGAATCTTGAAATATATGTAAAAAATGACAACAAATAAGTTGGTAATATTATTGCCATACTATTGAGTTGGCCATGCAGAGACTTACCAATACAGCAACGAAACTACCACTTATCTTTCGATCACCGCATTATTTCATGTTTCCACTCTTTTTACTCACTGCACAATCTAATGGGAATGCGATCCATCATGAGATCCATCAAAACATTTTGCTAAATATTTAACAAATATGCCAATATTTTTCCACTGTGATATTCAGTACTAACGCGCACTTCATCCTTCTTCGTGACTTCTCAATATGAACATCATTCGACAAATATAATATGCCTACCTACCAAAAGGACCAAGAGTCGGGAGGGACGAAAACGTCATGAATGAAAACTCAAGTTTTATGCTATACTGAAATACACGCGAAAAGACATAGACAATATACCTTGTGTTCAAAGCTTTGAGTTAAAAGAAATGCGTGACTTACAGTATAGTTGAACAAATCGTCAACGCATAGATGGTCAACGCAAGGGTTTATTACCCTTAAAGAGTGCCAATAAAATGTTCCAGCAACAAGGATGGTTAACATATGTTCATTTAC
This sequence comes from Brachyptera putata, assembly GCA_907164805.1. Taxonomy (NCBI): domain Eukaryota; kingdom Metazoa; phylum Arthropoda; class Insecta; order Plecoptera; family Taeniopterygidae; genus Brachyptera; species Brachyptera putata. The sequence continues at coordinate 33,415,195 of OU015462.1, forward strand.
ATTATAACAATGAGTAGTCTATCGGTTCTCTTGAAAAATGTATATATTTATGACTCTCCCCGGCCCCCTCCCTCCCGGCAATCGAGTGAAGATCAGAAAAGGCTCTAAATATTCTTCTTATTTCTTGCTAAAGAAATGCTTCTTCAAAACAACAACATTGACATGTTATTGATATTATGGAAGTAAAAATAAAACATTAAATTTGCCGGAAATTTAATGAAACATACACATTCGTAATTATATATATTGGTTGAGCCAAATTTTCGAGAGGTGCTCTGCACCCCTCGAAAAGATCCGACGGGTGCTCTGGACCCTGAGCACCCACGGAGTCGGCGCCCCTGTGCATAGCCAAAGTAATGTAATATGAACTAGGAGATAACAGTCAATTGAAATCATGTTATAATATGTTCTAATACATTCAATACATTACTTTTGATATAAAATGCATTCATGTCATAGATGCTCATGGTAACAAGAGGTGAGATGTAAGATGTATTCCATAAATTGAAAGTGATATGAAATCATGACCATTATTCTTTATATGGTAATTGCATAGAACTTTATACTCTGTGGGATGGAACTCATATAAGAGTGATACAGTGTAAGTTATTAGAATTGAAGGTAAAATGTGAAAAAGTGATTCAACAAATATTCCAGCCTTCTCAAATATGGCCATTCTTTCCCTAAATTCTCGTTAAAAACAAACTTTCGTGTCCTCACAACACAGACATTGCTAGATTAAAGGTGGTTCATCTCCACATTGTGATTAGTATACTAATCACAATGTGGAGATGATGAGAAGGAGAAATCACATTTGTAAAATGCAAGGTGCGCAATGGTTGGACTTGGATGTGACAGAAACGCAACGAAAGACTGCTTAGCGACATGGATCAACAAACCTCAATTTCAACAACTCTCTGAAATTAAACTAAATAACTTGTGTAGGCCTATATAGTGTCGATCAAAAGCATTTTTTTTAAATTCAAAAATAGAAGTGAATAAGAATAAGAATTTTGATTTATGAACAATACCCAGATTTATACGATTTCTTCCATTTTCATAAAACCGGACATTTGACGGTCTTGAGAACATTTCTCGGGACGCCGGGAACATACTTAAAATACTTTAGTGAACATACTTATTTGGAAAAAGGCATCAAAATTGTTCATATGTTCCATTCGACCAAGATTTTGTAGGAGGAAGATGGGACAACTAAAAAACTCAATCATCTTGAGCTGTTCCCAAAAGTATTCTATTCTGAGTAAATACTGGATGTACTATCATTCCAACATGATATACTGCAGCTTAATATACAGAACTGGTAGTAGTAGTAGTACTGTAGTAGAAGAAGCAGTATATATTTATTTATAGCAATGGATGCTATTTTTAACATACCTATTACAATTTTGTCAACAGATACATTGATGAGATAAACACACCAACAATTACAAGATGATATTACGAATAATATTCATACTAAAAATTACAAAATGACCAGAATAAGACACAAATCACATGATATATTATAATAATAAAGATACCCTCCGTTAAATTAGTAACCAAGCAAGTTCCAGAAAAGCAGCTTTTCATTTGGATTTGGGCATTTGGATTTCTCCTTGTTTGATAATAAACCGTAAACTCCCTAAACTCTAATATTGAATCACTCTTCTTCATCATAATTGGTATATCCTTTATCACAAAATCATCTCTAAATAATATAGAACCATCTTGAAATGTTTTTATAGTTCGTTCTATACAAACACACAAATATGGACAAAAAATACATTGTTGTTTTTTGATCTTCAACTACATAAACATTTTGAAATCGAGAGCCTTATTCGAGTTCTAGTTTGATTAGTCAACAAAAAGATAACCACAAGAACTAAATAATTCAGTGTAATGACAGTCCCATGAATTAGAAAAGGTGAAAACAGAAGGAAACTGCGGGTCACATTTAGTCACTCACTGCCGTAGGTTATATAATGAGGTCTTTGCTCACTGCCATCATTATGCAGCTCAAATAATTGAATGCACCTGTTGATCAATTTAATGAATTTAATATAGGATTGCAGGTATTGAACAAGTACTATAATCATTGATCATTTTTATGGATTTCAATTTAATATAGGATTATAGCTAATATAGCTATCATATTGGTACGATAGCTATAAATGAGACCACGATTGAACAGTCTAGAACATATATTTTAAAATTGTATTCGAAATGTTTGATCCAATTTACGTAGAACTTTATTTAAGATTGTGCATCATTCTTCTGTTCATGAAATGAGTAAAATTCAAGTTTTTCGATATTTCATCTGTATTATGTTATGTGGTCATTCATAGATACATATAAATGTTTTTTCTCAGAAGCGATGTAACCAATTTTCACCCAAAACTATACAGTTTCAAGTTGGATAATGACAAAATCAAATAAATTTCATCACAATTAATCATTTCATTTGACCTGTATTCAATGCAGACAAGAAGTTTGATTTTTTACGTCCAGTAAAAATTGAGTCTCGCTTAACTAATCTGCTTATCGATTTTTTTTTTCATGTTGCTTAACAACCCCACAAACAGCTGGTTATACGGGGGTACGAATGAGTGGATGATAATGAAACGTTGATAGATAGGTGAAAGAACGTTTACAAAACCTATGCCTTATGCGGGACTCGAACCCACGCCCAACGGTGACTTCAGTTTATAGCCGCTAGCGATCATTGACTTAGCCACCGGTGCGGCATCATCTAATTATGTTACAAAATATATATTACTAGTCCCAGATCCCAGTGGGTGCATTCCAGTACGATTTAACCCGTTTCAAAAGGGTTATTACCGGTTTTTCAATATACGTTTAACACAGGTTCAAGTTAAAAGTGGGTTTATCTTGTACAGAAATGCCTCCCCAGAAGATCATTTTGCTAAAATATAAATATAACAAATTCATGAGCAAAATCAACTTGGCTCCTCATTCTCACTGTGTGCGTCTCACTTACTTTGACCAAAATTGATATCCCTACACCTTAACGTCGGCAGTGTCGAAGAACATGAAGTCGAGGCTGGCATTTTGATACTGCACGGCCACGAGGATAACGTTCTTCTCGGAGGCTAGTGTTTTTTTTTAATGGAAATTGAGTTGTCTGTGATTTCAAAATTGGAACACTTTTATAACATAATTTGGCAGGCCTATTGCCATGGATAATTTTTTGGCATAATTTTCATTTTAAATACTTAAATACTGCATGAACTGCGTGATTTATGACTATGCAGTGCGGTTGAATGGCATATGATTTAGTATGAATAATGTAAAAGTATAACATAATTTATGATGTAAAGATACAAGCACACGAGCTTTCTTCTGCAGGATGGATATTTAACAGTTTTGTATTTCCAAACAGAAATATAAATAAATGAAAAAATGGATAAACAGTTCAATTTGTTTATTAGGATGCATTGACAAATAATAAGTAGGCCTATATTGAAAGTACAATTTAAGTAAACGCATTCACTAGTAAAGACAGAAGTTACACATGTTTCCATTATACATTATGAAATATTAAATAGTATTTTTCAAATACATGACACTTAAAATGACAAGTAATTTGTTACATGTGTTGAGTATAGGATACAATACAAATAATGTGGATTGTTTTGAGCCATCAAGACGATACCCAAGAGCCAGTGACGAAAAGGTTACCCCATAAGGTACATAATGTTCCGATTAATGGAATCGATGCAGATTGCCAAGTCTAGATGGAATGTGCGTGTCTTACGAAAAACGTGTAAGGGGCATTTGGCCCCCAGAGCCTCCCAAAACGATCCAGCTATACCTCAGAAGATACATGGACGTAAAAAACGATATTTTGAAGAGAAAAGATCTCAGATTCCGATTATATCGAAAGTCACAACATTGGGGAACACTGCTCTTAACGACGCACCCATGATGTATGACAGTTTTTAGAGTTTTTTTCCCCTCAAGATGTGGTCATCAACAGGGGCCCAAAAAAGACCCAGGTTTATCGTATTACGTACATGGATGGGAAAAATGTCATCTTGTACTAAAAAATGCCGCGATTCAGAATATCATGAGACCTGATTTTAGGGGGCATTCGTCCTCCAAGACGTAGTTTACACCAAATGGGCCCTTTTTATGATATTGGTATCGAAAGATGCGGAAAAATACCCAGATTATAGAATCGTAACATTTTAAGACAGATTTTAAGGGGCTTTTGCTCCCAAAAGCCATGTACAAATGGGCTCATTTTGGGTAAAATGCATCCTAACCCTCCAGTGATTGCGTGGGGTCCTGTCGACCCCAACACTTTAGTTATGTCAATAACACAGATGCCATGACTTGTAATTTTTGGGAGTCTGTATACCTTCAAGTGGAACACTTTAGTAGCCAACAAAAGAAATTTCAACTTGTAATTTTTGGGAGTCTTTATACGATACCTTCAAGTGGAACCGTTTAGTAGCCAACAAAAGGAATTTCAACTGAAAAAATAATTTACCGTACTTCATGTGACTATTGTGGTCAGAAGTTTTTTGGGGTACCTTGGAGCCCACGCGACCACTCCCGTCACAGAAACTGTCTCTTTTTAAGCAGATAAGAAAATTATTTTGTTTATTTCTCAGGTATTTTTATGACGCGTATTTCATAGATCCCTTTCAGCTTTGAAACTTTTCATACATTATCTAACCTTACAATATTGTAAATTGGCATATAACAGTTTTTGGATGTATTAAAAGACCAAGTACACATGTCATCTCTGCCACAAATAGCTTTGTTTGGATCATGTCACTATATCGTGCAGCCGTTGTAGTACCGTTACGGTCATGGAAGTTGACACCGAATAAACAAAATGTACGCTGAATTCTATGCTTGAATATGAATAATTAGAATGTAAAATCTTATAAATCAAAATGATTGGTAGAGTTTTACTCATAAATATGACATAAAATTATCCGTTTAAAATAGCATAAGTTCAAACCAAAAAAAAAAAAACATGTTCTATGTTTTCCTCAAAATATATCAGCTTTATTAGGTACAACACCAAACTAAAAAATCAACTAAACGTAATAAATTGCAACATTTTTTATTTTTCATCAATTTTTATAAAGTAGGCTACGTTGTTTATTATTTGGACTTTTCACCAAAAAATGTCAACTTGAAATCACAAACAATAATTGGAACCTATAAGCACAAAAATAGATTCTATTGCTTACGGAACCATGAAATAACATTTATATAAGAAAAAAAAAACATTCACAAAAAAGTTATAGCAGATACACTGTGGGGTCTGATAGACTCCGCGCGACCACTAGTGTTTCAAATTAGGGCGCGCCTACTGGAGGGTTAAAGAGCAACTTTCCTATAAGATCATGTCTTACAATATAATTACCTATATAAAAATGCCCTTAGGTGCTTTGTAAGACAGGCATATTGTGTCTATATTGTTGATCTCCATCAATTCCAATAATCAGAACATATGTGTACCTCATGAGGTAACCTTTTCATCACTGGCTCTCCATCTATAATGAATGTTATAGTTTGTTACCAGTGATAAGCAAGAATGTTTAGAAATTGAGCCTACCCTAAAAAGGTCATCTTGTCTATCGTCAGTTCGTCACAGTTATAACTAGACAGACTTGTGTGGGGTTGCCTGAATGTCTACCCCATGGAAAGTCATCTCTTGTATAAGTCATCACTCTGAATGTCTGTCCTCATATATAATTCAATGCATTTATTGAATCTCTATCCCGCGGGAAGTCTGTTCCATGGAGACTCTTCATATAGGCCTATTCGAAAACAATTCCTGAAAGTCTGTTCTGTGGAAAGTCGTCACCAATAACACTCTATTATATATTAAAGGGAGTATTATTGGTGAAGACTTTCCATAGAACAGACTTTCAGGAATTATTTTCGAATATATAACAGCAGGTGACGTCTCCATGGACAGAATTTCCGCGGGATAGAGATTCAATAAATACATTAAATTATACATGAGAACAGACATTCAGAGTGACGACTTATATAAGAGACAACTTTCCATGGGCTAGAGATTCAGCTATCCCCCTGTGTGTGCATTCGCAATATGTAAATACGTGTCGAGTCATAGTTTAGTTGAGGTACCGGGATCAATGTTGAAAACAAACTAGTTTTGAATGTTGAAATTAGAAGTAACTAGGCCTCTGTGACCAATTCAACAGCTAGGTATCAGTAGGCTAGATGCTCAAATTCAAACTAAGCAGGCAGAAGCATACCCGTTGGAAGCTGTTATTCGTGGATAAGGCAACGTCCTTTGAGATAGAATCAGAAGCCATTATTCCAGGCCATTTTCTTTCTATCTTTGGTACAACTGATACTACAACTGTTATAAAATATACTTTGCAGATCATTTCTACTTTTTTTAGTGTATTGTAGGGCCCACATGGTTTTTTAAGGTTTTGAAATTAAGGGGGTGCCTGCACGGTGGTTATATAAGCACTAAACAGAGAAATTTTTCCTCACAATTTTTTTCCATGTTCACGAACCAGTGTAATTGAGTAAGAAGTATATCAACCTCAAGCTAATAATTGTGTGCTCTGTGACATTATATTTTTGTGAATTAAATCAGTTTCAAGATAATGCGTCAACGAATTCCATCACATTCTTAGTATTCGTTAAAGTATCGTATTAAAACTGATTGAATTCAAAAAAAAAAATGTCATACTAATTGAAGAGCATACAATTATCTTGGGATTGATAGGCCTATACTTTTCACTCAATTATACTGGTTCGTGAAAATAGAAAAAATAGTGACGATTAATTTCTCCATTTCTATAAGCACCGTTCATGCACCACCTTGAACTGGCTGTTGACCTGACCTATGATCCAAGCATCTTCGACTTTCAAAGTTTGTGAAGACCAACATGAGGAGGCAAATTACGTAATTGTTTTCATCATTACTAAGTACATAATAATATTTAAAACCTGGGGCACCGGTACTGATATTGATAGGTCTAATGGGTAGGCCTAATCCTCTATAACATCAAAAGATTATTTAATAATCCATGAGCTCCACGATCACGATTATTAACCTAAATTCTTATTTGGAATAAAATATTTCATGATAGTACTTTGTTTCGAGTCATTAGATACCGGTTTAGCTCTAGTTTTACTACATACACCTTTCATTCTTTTCCACTCAACAATCAACTCATTTTGTACATCTACTGGCAGTTCTCTGAAAATAGTTTCGTCCACATTGTCAGGGCACTGCAATTGACTGACACAAACGACTGTTTGCGCCGGACATTCGACATCTCTCGAACAATTACCCTGTTCTATCGACTGCCTGGGAGAAGTAAGACGCATTTCGGACACACGGAGTTTACTTGGTGAATCTTGATCCATTTCGCTAGCAAGTCTTTTCCGCGTGTTGACCCAAATGTTTGTACGTGTTTTTTTTGGAGAAGGTTCTACTTCGGATTCTGACCCTGACTTATCAGTACTAAAGCGAGAACTAGAATTTCTCATGGCGCAAAGAGATGTCGGTGAGGTATCGATTTCAAGCACTGTTGTATTTCGTAAGTCTGTAACTGATTGGACACTCAAGTCCTTCTGGAGGAATGATGCAATTGAACTTTTACCAGTACTACGTTCATGGAATTTAGTAAATGCCACACCTAATAGAGTTAAATGGAATGTTTTTCTCACATCGACAATTTTATGGAATAACTGCATGATTGATGAGATGAGTTTTTGATTGCCAGTTACTTTCAGCTGACCAATACAGCCAGGTGAGAAGAGAGACGGAGAAATGTTACATTGCCTGCTTTCCCTGTGACTATGCTTTGCAATGCTATCATACTTTCTAACTGTGATTTTTATGGAGCCTGGCATACGGCCGTCCTCGGCAAGCAATTTCATGAGCCGTTTCATGAGAACTGTGAATTTCTCTTTAACTTCAGTTACAAGGCCAATCTTTTGAAAACCGTCTTCTAATCCTATTGTCTGTGGTTTACCACTTTGTTTGACAATAGAATCATCGATACCAAAGCTGAGTTTCTTAATACGCAATGCTGTTTCTTGTCCTATACTTTGTTGTAGAGCTTCGAGTGTGGCATTTTGTAGATCTGAAATATTTACTACACTGATGGATTTCAAAAGATCATGCATACAATGACCAATTCCTGGAATATTTCTTAATGACTTGAGACTAGAGAGAAGAGGTAATACTCCGGATGGAAACAAAGTTGTCTGTTGATTCGGCTTGTGTGTCGAGCCAACAAGTTTTGCCAATAGCTTATTGTAACTTACACCGGCACAAGTAGTAATGTTAAGTTCACTGAAAATTTTCCTCCTCATTTCACTTGCTATTTGGGAACCAATGAGTAGACTCGAATGACAACCACACAAACAGTCTTTTGATGAGGTAGCATCATAGCTATGGCCCTCTAAATTTACAGTCTCACTTGTTCCAATATTTTGACGCCTCTCGTCAACTAACTGCGATACATCAATAAAATTCTCGTCAAGGCCAAGCTTCTCAACAAGGGGACTAAAGGTTTGAAGTACCTTGGTTATTTTAGTCGACATTTGTCTGTAGTCGTATAAATCCTCACCAGACACAAGGACTAATTTTGGACATAATTTCATAGCGTCGGTGACTAGCATACATTTTTCGACTCCGTAATCTCTTGCTACGTAATTACTTGTGACAACTATATTCTTCTGTTGTATACCAAGAGGTTGCTGCCTCAAAACTGGATTCTTAAGCATTTCTATCTGCGCGTAGAAACAGTCAACGTCGATGTGGATAACTGTACGCTGATGCTTGAAAGTTGAATGCAGGTTCACAGATATGTCGAAATCGTCCATCGTGGTACTTTTCTACTGAAAATTAGAAATAACTTTGTCTTAGGATGATTAAAAATAAACAGCTTGATTTTTGTACTTTTGGCATTAGTTTTATTAGCCCCTGAGTTCATTTATAAAACATCATGCTCTAGGTCTACGAATAGGTTAGAAGTATTTTATATAAATACTTTTAAAATACATTTAATTACTGGTACCGGTACCATTTTTTATTGAATAGGTCCTGAATGTTTGCTATATAATTTATTTTAGCTATAATATCTACAAATATAGGGACAAATATGGGTTGCTTATTGTACTACAAATTGAATGGTAGGCCTAGGACTAATAGGTTGCTGGTTAATTATATTATATAGGTTGCTTATAAATGTATCACGGTTTTTTAGTTTGGGTGAAGTAGAGTTATGTAAGTTTTGGGTTCACTGGATAACAATGCTGTAATTTTGTAGTTCACACGTCACCCTATCTAACCCGATCTCTCAGTGTATTAGGTACCCGTACCATAATGCCCGTACTGAGTGTCTTAACAATCATCCAACAGCCTCATAATATAATTGGTCACTTGAGGTCGATTGGTCAAGGCTGTGGCGTATTTCCCTACGGCTTTGAGTTCCTACAGTGTTATTGGGCAAACAGCTGGGCGTAACAGTTTGTTCTCGGCTGTAGGCCTAGTACTGTTAATCGTGAGGTCTAGAATTGAGCTTGGAGTTACTGGTCTAAGCTACAAGTGGCCTAGCACCTGTACACGGTAAATTTACAGTAAGCTGAGCTGATTTGGGTAAAGACCTGTAGAGCACAAAATTGATGTTTTCCCATAGGCCTAGTTGGAATTAACTATTTTGGAAGTAACTTCTATGGGCTTTTTGGAAGCTTCTTTTTGTTTTTTCTCACTTTTTAGACAAGGAATTTAAGATTTCGAAACAGACTCCGCCAATGCTGTAGTCTGCGTTGTACTTGTTTCACAGGTTTTTAGGCCATTTAGGCCTAGTGATAGCATTGACTTTATAATAACTACGTATGGTGATAGTCAGGGTTAGGTACGGTCATTGATATTATAAATAATCAAAGGCCTACTATGGATACGGTAGGCCTATAAAATTAATTGTAACGTAAGGTTTGCGTTGACTAGAAGAGGGTTTAATTTTACAGTGAACTCATGCATTATCCTAGGCACTGATGCACTAGACTTACTTGGCCTGATCATTGATTTAATATGGCTATAAAATCAATGTTCTGTACGCTCTGTACGCGCCACCGAGCTAGTCCGTGACCCACGAGTCGACACTAGCACTAGTTACCTATATTTTTCCTTAGTGTTTTTGGCTGAACCTTCGAACTGTCAGAATATAGAGTCTCCCTATCCCATGTCGCTACTTCTAACACTACAAATTCAATGCTATTATCAAACTCAATGCTAGGTCTATCATAACTCTAAAAAAGATCAGTTAAAGATCAGGCTGCGGCATATTTACCCAAGTCGACAGGGCTTACTGTAAATTTATCGTATTTTATAGCGCCTAGCCTAGCTTACGGCATTCAAACTAAGCTTAGGCACTGTATAGGCCTAGGCCCATACCCAGGCCCATATCCTCGTATATAGCGTAAGGCCGTATATGCCGATGATTTTATAGTCCCCTAGAACCCACCTATATACTATTAATGCCCCTAGCTTTTAGTCATAGGTTAGGCCACTTAACACTTAATGATGATCTATTCTTCCACCTTCGGCAGTATCAATGATTCAAATCAATTATTACTTACATAAAATTGACGCGATTCAGACTTTGTAATCTAAAATACTGCGACAATAGGCCTAATCAATTACCATTCAGTAATCTCAGTCTGAAATTTAAAATTATTAACAAAATGATATAATTCACGCAACAGGCGGTCGTTCAACAACTTCAAGGTTTGAACGTTTATAGTTTGATGAATGAGGTGGCAGTGCATGGGTGACAGCGTATGGATGGCAGTGTCGTAGGTGGCGCGAACTTTTGACTATTAATTACGTATGCATGACGTAACTATGTCGTCATTACATTAGTTGGCAGTCAACCGCATGAATAAATGCGTACGGCGTAAATAAGCGTGATCTAAATATAACTTTATAGTTTTTGAATTCATCAGAAACCAAGTTAGACCTTTTAAATGAAATCATGTAGACTTTAACAACATCGTCAGTGAAATTGATAGCCAACATTTTGTTAATTCAGAAAATACTAAATTAGGCTTACTAGGGAAGAGTGTTTCAAAGAGATGAAGTGAATTAATACAATTTATACATAATAAGTGAATACAATAATATATTAATATTATTATTTTATATTATGTGATAATAAATGAAGAAAGGAACTGTGGAAGAAAAAAAATCCTGTACGGAACATGTCGTAGGCCTACATGAAAAATAAAAATTCTCAAAGCAGCAATTTCAAAAGTCCGAAGAGTAGGCCTATCGAATTCACGTCAATTTCTTTCACGCAACATATCTACCAACTTGACTGACTTCATGACGTGAAAACATTAGAAAATGTGTTAGTGGACCCAGTAAAAGTGGAAGGTTATAATAAGTCGATTCACACACTATTTTTTAATTATTCAAGCAATCGTGCACAATTTAGAGATTGAATAACCTACAAATTCGCAACCACCCAGCATTGTTAGGCTACATAGCTCGAGAGAGAGTCTGCATCAGAAATAATATGGGAGTCACAGTTAAGGAGAAATTGGCACAATAGCCAAAAAGTCTTAGTCAGTACTAAGTAGGCCTACAGACATGGATGCCAAAATGAATTAAATAATTAAAAACTATGTTAGTAGACTGTGTTTAGCTATAAAGTGTAATGTGTTTAGATAAAGGACAAAGAAGTTCAATCACAAAGATGAAAACAATTCACAGCTATCTACATGATGCATTCAATACAATTTCATAAAAAATATGAATGATCATAATAAGAAAGAAATGATTAATTTATATAGTGTAAATGTGGATGTTCCATCCCTCCCCCTTTGTCACACATTGCCACAAGTTTGATGATCTCCTCCCCCCCCCCCTGGAATTATGGAAATAGCCTCACATTCTATTCAAACGCCCGCAAGTAATCATTTACGACAACATTGGTAGATAAGGGGAAACTGAGTCGTACCATTGGTAGGTAAGTGAAATATAAGGTAAATAAAACAATCATTAAGAATTAACACCAATATTTATCAAATAAACACAGTTTACATTTTTTTATATAATTATTTTATAAAACATAAAAAGTTTGATATCCAACAAATATAACTAGGAAAACTTCCCCGGTACAAATAAGCATATTGAGCACCGGGAAGGGTATAGAGGGGTGAGACTAATTCCATACAGCTTCCCAGTACCCAGGTAATACAAAAATTAGAAAAACGTACAAAATTCATGAAAATAGCAGATTGTGGACCAAATGCACTAAAACGACATCATGAATATAAGTAGTACTATAAAATAGAATACTAACAAGTGCATGCTCATTTATTTATTATAGCTTAAATTAAAAATGTATCTATGATTAGAAAATCCTGGGGTTTCTTATGGAACTCTAAGGCTACAGTTAAACTCAAAAAGGATTAGAAAAAAAAACTTGAAAAAAAGAACTCCGTGAAAAACCCTGCTTATCACCAAAAAATACACACATTTATTTTGGGTACGGTATCAAACTACGGTACACAATGATTTGCATACTGTTTCCTTCTATCAGTAAGGAATCGACCTCTCCTCACAGATTCCCTAATTGGACTAAAAGTTTATCAAGATTTGGTAACCAGAGTCAATTGAAATTAATTAGATAGATAGGTACCTAAAGCAAAATTCAAAATACATATTGCATAAGGCCCATTATTTATAATTATAATATATAATGTACAAATATGATACATTTTTAATGAATATTGCACTAAATAGATGCCTAAATCAAGATTTAGTGCTAGCTAGTTTTGACTTAATTTGAATAGGCCAAGGAAAACAGTTCCCTCACGCATTTGACTTCGATACTGCCAGTGATAGAGACCTGGTAACAATGAGTGCCTGGAAACCATGGCAGCAAGATATTAGGTTACTTTTTGCAGGATAGAAACACTGCAATATCACTACTTAGTATATAAAGATGTATTGTTTACAAATATTATGCTTGTGAATAATATTCAGTGTACAATAATACTGAATATTGTTACTATTATAAAGTCTTAAAATACATGCTCCTGACTTTTCAAGACAACTATCCTGTTTCCAATGCGGTATTTGAAAGACCATACTATTTTCATACTCAAAATGTATGAAACTACTATTATATTGGTAACAATAAAAAACTAAAAACTAAATCGAAAACAAAATGAAGCACCACTTAGTTTTGAATGCAATTATTAAATTGTCTAATTTCTAGTATATTTGTAATACACATACAAGTAGTACAAAAAACGACAGATTACGCCAAATTTAGTTATATTTTCCTTTTCTGGCAAATTTTGATTGGATTTTATGTTTGCTCATGATTTTTTCGTTTTTAATTCTGATAGGATAAGAAAATAGATATTCACATTTATAATTCAGAATAATAATGGAGGAAAATTCAAACTTGTTATTCTATACTTTGAGAAATGTTTTGTTTCAATTGTTAACTATCATGTATTGTATATAATTGTGATAGTATCATCCACTGATATTTCAAGTTCAACATGTTCCTGTATTCTTTATTATCTGGTCCATTAGCACACAATACTGTCTATTAATAAAACACTCATGATGAGAGGAAAGAAAGCATTCAGATTGGTTTCATTATATTATTTTATAACCTTGAAAGGAACCACGCAATCTCTAACAATTTATTCAAGCAATTTCGTTTGTGCTCTACTCAAAGTGAATGCTCAAATTTAAATTTTGCATTCTATTCACCATATACAAGCAGAGCTTAGCTAACAAATACAATGATGAAAATTTCACACTACACATATTACAATATTTTTAATATTCTTCTAAATATTATTTTAAATTTGGGTACGGCAAAAAGTGTCTGCATCAAGTTTTAGAAAAATGTTTCCCAAATCTTTAAGAGAGTGTAAATGATTAACGGTAATCATTGATTGACATTTATTTTCTAGATATTTGAATGTAAGTTGTCAATATTTGCCTGCTCGTTCGTGTTTCCTTTGATCCAGATCGAATAGCAATCTTTATCGGGTTTTTGTGCTGCCGAGTCCAACGTCAAGACAATTTATCAAGATATCAGGTGAAATGATTACATATTAGAATACACGGAATCTTCACACTGGAATATTTACATATTATACGAATCTTATTTAAAAGTTTAATACAGTGCTAAATGTTAAAATAAGTTACCCAAGGCTACAAAATAATCACGTGTAGATTTTGTATTAAATACAACTATCACATAACATCAACTGTATTTTTTTTTGTTTATAGTAATATTTAAATCGTGCTACTCTATTTGTAGAAAAGATACATTATATTAGGCCAGTCTATCATCTGACCATATTTTGCCTTCCTTTACGAATGACTGGCAGAAACGTTTCTTCTACGTCTAAGCGTACTTTTCGCAACTAGATAAATTGCTACAAAGTAGGGGTCAACCAAACTATCAAGTGATAAAACAAATGTTAAGCTGTTTCTCACATGCTTTTCTACTTCACCCAACTTTCCTTTCTTTTTATATACTCAATACTCATGCGCGACTCCGTATCTCAATCGGACAGAACCAGCCAGCTAGTCAAGTGAAGTGGCTTGCATAACTTTGGCCTGGTGACTGCGACAACCAATCATCATCAATACGATCACATTTATGATGTTCAATCAAGCAAATATCCAACAATACTAATCAGTAACTAAAAATCATGAAAAACAATACAATATAAAACTAATAAAAACAAAGTTTAACACATTAAAAATATTTAAACTATGAAAAGTAAAAAAAAAAAATATTAAAAATATCTTCTACATCACTTGAAATTCAATTGATAAAACTGAATAAATATTTAAATAAAAACTTAACATTGAAAAATAATGATGAATTAATTGAAACTCTTTTTAAAAAAACTAAAACTCTGAACATATTATTTCCTATTTTTTACCCCCGTGATAGGTGATTGCACCTAATTGTCTCCTTGACACATCAACACAAATTTTACAACACCTAGCTGAATAATCCAAGTGAGACATTTTTAGAAGTTAATACGTACAGTACATTATATTAATGAATTATGCAAAAATCATGTTAATCCCTTGGAATTTAAAGCATTATAAATAGTACAAAAGGGGAAAAGTTATTATATATTATTAGTATATCTTTTATAAACAATGTGATATAAAATGAATTATTTGTACCAAAATGGTAGTTATGTAGCTATTATATTATGGTTACATTGATTATTAATTTCACTATAATATATATATATATATATATATATATATATATATATATATATATATATATATATATATATATATATATATATATATATATGCTTATATATATAGCCTATTTACCCAGGTAGGAACCAGAATCTCTACAACTAGACCAAGACCCTGCTGCTATATCAACAGATGACTAGACAACTAACCAGGCCACTCTAATGAGTGCATGCATAGCATGTACAGTGCTACAATTTAAATGTTCACATTGGGTAAATTTAGGATACTACTCATGTTATATTTGAAATGTTATTGAGACAGGTGACAAAAGGGCATTTTAACAACTATAAACCAAGGGATACGTTGAAATGAGTACACCCAAATGTGGTGCACAATTAGAACATACAGAAAGATTTACTTGATCAACTGTACAAGGTTTTACAAACATATACAACTTTTTTTGTTTTTGTTGATGTTGTGTCTATTGATGTAAAATTTGTAAACTGGACTAAATCTGTTAATAGAATTCTAGTTCGCAGAGAAAAGCCCGTCGGTAAAAAATTGACTGGGACTTTTCAGATCAAGTTAGCATTTTTTCTACAGTATTCACTTTTACATTTTCTTTGGTATCGAGAGATCACGTGTGCAAATGTTTTCTACGGTAGAGACAATGACATGACAATAAGAGTATACAATGTTTGGTCTAACAAACAAACAGGCGAGAGGAATGCCAGCCGCAAAGTTACACCTCGGAATAGCATAGGGCACTACGCACGGACTGTTTAGTTATAATATTATAGTATTACGTTTAGATATGAGTAAGATTGATCCCCCTTGGGGGGATTTGCCCCTTGCCAGACTTGCATCCCTTTTGCCTGCGAATAAGAACCATAAATTTGAGAAAGATGAGATAAAAATAGAGAACTAAGGGGGCTACGTTCAGTTTTCTTTTCCGCTGCCTGCGATCAAGCCCTTAACTAAGATGATAATAACAACAGTATAAAAAACTTTCAACACTCAAAAATACAAATCTATCGAAAAAGACTACATACGTGCAAAGTTCCTATATATGTGTTTTGTTATTAATTACGGTTTATATATATCACACAGATTACAAGAAGGTGGGCATTCTACGTTTTATAAGTGCATGCCCTTTACGATTAACATCTCTCCTCCCGTATAAAATAAGCGTCCTTCTAGAAAACAAACGAGGTCTACCGTTAAACATGCTTGCTTGCTTGCTAGCTAGATAAGACACACACCTTGACAGAGTAAGACGTAGCAGACAGACACTGTTTAACAGGGTTACCTGTCGCATATATATATATATATATACGTATGTTACAAGTAGAAAATAATGAGCAAGATGACACATTACGGACCTATGCCAAAATGAAAAGTAAAACCGTTGGTTATCGAATGCTCCATACCAGTCTTTAAGAAGGGTATAGGGGTGGCAAGATACAACATTGAATGCCATCTAGTGAAAGTGCCATATAACTGTATGGAGCAAACAATTATTTGCTTAGTTCACGTCTAAAATATGGACACAATTTGTTTAATATATTTACTTATATGGTTTATAATATAGTATAATCATAGTATTTTCTACATTAAAAAAGTGACTACGTACTGGTAACTGTTAAATGCTAGGACAGCATTATACCTACACTGCAAGGCTAACATCGTGTCAACTTTGCATCAACGTTAATTTATCAAATATCAATAGAAAATTTTTAAAACCGTTGTAATGACTTATCAAATTATCACTTTCTGAACGACAAAAAGGCCAATAAGACGTTTTATGTTTAAAAAATGCGTGTGAGTGTGTGTGAGTGAGTGTGTGCCTGACAAAGCTCTATAAAAGACTAATAATTAGTAACTCTGTCGATGTTTTATATTTGAAGAGTACAAAGTGTCTTAATTAATGTAAAAGTTAGGTTGAACATTAGCTAGGAAATGTATCAAAAGTTTTCAAATCGTGGTATAGAAACCCGACAGTAAGCTATTTGACACCATTTTTATGACAGAAAACTGCCATAGGCAAAAATTCATTATGTACAAAAATGAGACCCAAAAAATAAATATGTAAGTTATACTTCACATTATTAAATAAATTCTTCTATTAATATAACTAGAGGTATGGTACTCATTATATAGATACCAGGAAGTAATGATTTACGAAAATTACGAGTTGATACAATGTATGGCAACCAGCTTAGGGGTGCACATCCGATATAAAAGTAGATTCAACTTCCATGCATATTTAATATTTACAAATATACCCTGAACATTCACATCATGTGTAAAACATCGACAGAGTAACTACGACTCACTACGTATGAGGAATCAAGACGTGCTTGCTTCATGCGAAATTGGCAAGGAAGTAAAAAGATTCTAGATGCCCGAATACAAACCATCCGGCGACATATTTTTCAAAAGTACTCATTCGTTTAAAAGATATTTTTGTTTTAAGGTTAGGTGGGTATCGGTTACCTACCAGTTATAATTATGTTTAAATGTATTTATATATTAGTTCTATATAATAATTCTGTATCTAAAAAAAATCAGCAACTTGACAGCTGAATAGCCAGCCTACGGTATTTATGTTGACTCCGTGATGAAATGACTGAGTTGCCGATAATGCAGACGGAGGCTTTTCACTCGCTGTTTGTTACTGGGGCTAATGCGCTCCTACGTTAACACCAGCGGAAAGGGACGGCGCGCGGGCGGTCCGCACCCTCCTTCACAAGCGGTTTGTGAAACTCGCGGCCAGGCCGGGAATGAATGGTAGCCCAGCAGTGCTCGCAATAGTACTGAAACAAAAAACGTTCACAATTTTTAGTTCATAATATATACATCAGCATTATCCAATACGAACCACAGCCAAATATTAACCCTTGAGAATGCATTTTTGGTGACATATTAGTTTTCTGGAAATAACTTTAGAAACAGTAAACAATATCAACATTTTTACTCTCTACTGAAACACAGATCTCTACAAAACAATAGCCGCTGTGTGGTTTGAACTCAAAAGTAGATGCAAGAGTTGTAATTATTGTACTGTATTGGGTTTTGGACAAAGTTTCCGCCGGAGAGCGCCCAGGAGGGACTTCACAAGGCAAAACGTCTTTGGTCATGAATGTATTCAGGCCTAAGCATTTGTATTTATAAGATTTAAACGACCCTGTTTATAAATTACCAGGCATGTGGAACGTATATTAAACCTGTGTTGTAGCCAACTGTAGGAATATCATGTGTTTTTGTTTGAGTTTCAAGATGCCTCATATCTGTTACTCTTTTTTGGGTCTAAACAACTTCCCTATTACTGTATTCGCATCATAAAGGAGCAATAGATCAATCGTTTTTGTATTGCGCTCATAGTCACAGCAGTAGCAGAGGAGGATACTTTTTGTACCAGTTGATTGCACTAAAATAACTAGTGAATATACAGGATTTCATCTGACAAACTTGGAAACTTAGAAATTAAGATTCAAACTTAGATTCATACCTACTGTTTGAGAATGGTTGCAAAATTTTGAAAATTGCAAAGTTGTTATAGATGAAATGAAATGAATGAATTGTAAAAAAAACCCGGACAATTTAATATTTCATTAAAAAGCCAGCCGGACACAAAAGTGATTGCTGAAAAAGAGGACATGTCCTGGTAAAACCGTAAGAATGGTAACCCTAGCAAGAGGGGGTAACTGAACCTAGTAACTAATAGGCTTTTTTCATTTACAATAATTCATTGTCCTTTTTTTTCAAATGCTGCTCAACGACCCCACCAACAGCAGGTTATACGGGGGTACGAATGAGCGGATGATAATGAAACGATGAAGTGATGATAGGTGAAAAGACGTTTACAAAAACCCATGCCTTATGCGGGACTCGAACACATGCCCAAGGGTGACTTCAGTTACTACTGCTAGCGATAGTTGACTTGGCCACCGGGGCATCTCTATTGTAACCAAAGCTAATAAATTGTTTATAGGCCATTGCCATTTTTGTAATTGTTCAAAAATAGGAATTTATGGTATTTGTGGGAATACTTGTTGAAATTTTGTTGTACCTGGAGGCAAGTGACATTGGCGCAGAAGAATGGCGCAAACTTCCCTCCGCATCGTTGACCTTGGCACTCGTCACACATCTGATCGTCAAGAACGTACGGCTTCACCTCAACCTATAAGGCAAACAGCATGATTAAAAAAATTCACTTTGAGCTTGAGTTCATGTATTTATGTCACAGTGCGAGAAATGCCAAGACTTAAGTAGGCCTACCGTGTATTATAAAATTTATGAGAAGGGTTCAAAAATGTTTAAAATAATAGGTGGTAGACAAATTTTATCTTATGCAAAGCAGTTTCTTGAAATTAAAAAGTATAAATTCATCACAAAAGAATGTATGAGTACCAAGTAGACAAATGTTCAATTTAAGAACTATTATGGAGGAAACCAGCAGCTTACCTCGTTACCACTACCTATGTCTTGTAATTAAGATATAAACATTTTCTAGGTAACCTGCTGTTTTCTATTAGGATTTAAAAATGTTTGTTCCTAATATCTAATGTACACTAGTTTCATATATTTTATTCTTAGTATATACCTATACCAAATTACATAGACCTACATTTGTGACATATTTTGTTATCGACTTTTTTATTTCCAGGATTTGCTTTTCAATAGGTTTTGAATGCATTATTTGTTCAATTATTCTTGAGCATAGTATGCAAATAAAATGAGTAAACTCAGTGATAGCAAATTATAAGTAGTGAAATAAGAAATGGTACATCTTCATTTTAATTTTTTTTCATTCGAGTTTTGCATTGTTACGGATTAGCAGTGTAAATCTTCACACAATATTCCTAGAATAGCAAGATTTGATTGAAATGCCTTAAAAACTTACTCTTTTATCAATATCACCGTGTTGCAGTTGCACGAACCGTGCACTGATGGCAGCAATGTAGCTCTGTTGATTGCTGAACGCAACCCTCCCAGCACCTTTCGGGTACTTCAACTCGGGGTCGGTGTCGATCCCGGCATAGCAGACGCCTCCATACAGACGGTCCATGATCATGGCTAGCTCGACGGCCTTGAGAGGTCGGGGAACACCGCCAACAAATACCGTCTTGCGAGGATCCAATGGCATTGACGCGTCAAGAACAAAGTCCGCGTCGGATAAACGCCAAGGTCGGATCTGAACCGGCTTGTCTTTGATGGTAGGTGACGAAACGCACAAGTAGAGCTTGTCATCGTCTTGGATACAAGCATCGATCAGTTGTTGAACTGAAGTCTCGTCCTGTGGGCAGTTGGTCTGTGTTAATACGAAGGATTCACAAAGTTATATTCCAATATTTATTGTTATTAAATGATAAATAATTGAATTTTCATTCGTTTTTCTTCTTATTTACATGGAACAGCCATTTAGGCAAATTAGCGTCCATACCATACTGAAGAATCCATATCCCATAAATTTCTTGTAGTTCCCCAAACGCATATAATCGTTTTAGAAAATTAATGTTCAAATTTTCCGATGTGACTGAGGGGGAGGGGGGATATACCCCTTGACTCTCCTTGCTAACGCCTCACGTCAGCTTCTTTGCCCAGTGTGTTGAATTGACAAGACGACAAGACGCGGATCTAGTCATTCACTGACACGAACGGTGCAGTCACATCTTGTGATATTACAAAGCCTCTCATAATATTAAGAATTAGTAGCATAATTATTTTCACTCTTCATTAACTTTCTTGCAATATCTAAAATGGTTGATTTTCGTATATAATAGAATGTATTTTTTTTTGTACCACCCAGCTGTAACAAAAAAAACATTGAACAAGATTTTCTATCGCCTACCCCAATTCTTGTTCCACCTGCACTTGTAGTACTAGTACCTTTCACTATCGTGGATATTTGCTTAGAAGCGTATTTGACAGTACGTACCTGGAAAAGCAAGAATGCGTAACCTTTGGGTGGGAAATAAGACTTGCTTTCCGCCTTGTGTGGCCAATCGACGACAAGAGGACCGAAACGGCGGAAACTGGCAGTAATTTCATCTGAAACATGAAAAACAATTATTAATTGTACTTGCTATTCATGTACATTACAAAAGCGCATATAAAATACCCTTGATCTTAATAAACATGCAAGTGCTTCTTCATTCTGCTTGTTTTAAGACAACATGGTTTTAACGAAATATGTGAAAAATACATTTAGAAAATCTTACAGGTAAGCACTGAGTCTGATGTATGAATGAAGTGTGGAAATGAAATGCGTGGAATGAATTTTAATTTATATATACTGTAGATTGACTGAAAAAAAAGAAATCAATAGAAGCAGAATTAATTGAAAAAATACTTCAAATTACGTTCGTTTCTATTCCGTATGAAATGAAATTTCACTTCGATCACCCAATAAAACTACTATCTTGATTTCTCATCAAGGTGGGAAAATATGCATCCATGGTGAAGCAGTTGGCCTATAGTTAGTAGTTATAATCCTACACGTACATTTAGAAGTTCAAGTTTATGAAGGTGGTTTAAAAATATTGATAAATAATCAAATAGATGTTCATTGAATTTTAATCGATTACTGCATGGCTAAGGCTGATGTGGATCGATTATGATCCAATTTTTGACAATCGATAGGCAGCAACTGGATTTAAAAAAAAAATAACATCGAAACTTGATACAAAATCATTGTTTCCCAATTAAGGCTGTGGATAGAAGA
This sequence comes from Brachyptera putata, assembly GCA_907164805.1. Taxonomy (NCBI): domain Eukaryota; kingdom Metazoa; phylum Arthropoda; class Insecta; order Plecoptera; family Taeniopterygidae; genus Brachyptera; species Brachyptera putata. The sequence continues at coordinate 33,437,175 of OU015462.1, forward strand.
TTAGATCGTATGAACGGGGCACAACGACGGCGACCTTACCACCCTAAAACTAATCTGGATCCAATGATTGACAAAAACGTGAATTCTTGTGATTTTAAAAGGTTTCTGTACACTGCTAATTACCATATTTGATATACAACTCTTAATTAATGTTACTGTCACTAAATCTGTGAATGCAAGGGCTTTGCTAGTTTCACTAATGACCCTACTTAAGCCTAGGATAGCCAGACAGCTGTTCGGTGAGGTCAATACTATGAATGTAATTAGGGGCGACGGATGAGGTGGGTGGGTTGGGGTTGAGGGGTATACGATAACGAGGGTAATACAGGAAGCAGGAGTTGAATAAGCACTTTACTTGAGTCTGTGAAGGAGAGTAGGTGGTGGCAGTAGTTTTGTCAGCTGTAAAACCAACTTTGTTCAATTTATATTCACAGCTTGGAAATGACACAAAATTTTGGTCTTTATGGCACATATTGTGTTCTATTTTACAGAACGAAATTAGTGTTTTCAGATAAGACATGTAGATGAAAACACAAACTCTGGAACTGAAACTTTGATAAAATATAGATGAACATCACCTTTTAATCGAGTTACAATTAGTTTACACAATCTATACTTTTGTACCCTCTTAGTTATTGTAACAGGGAGTTTAAAAATGTCAACATCATTTTTCCTAGAAGTGGTTGTATAGAGCACTTACAGAGTTTGTTGAAAAACTATACAGTTCTATTCTGGTATGAGGCTAATGCCGTGTGGAAATTTGACAGTGATTTTTATTTGGCGTTGGAAATAACTTTGATCAATAATGACATATTAAAACCTACTAGCTCATCTCACAAAAAACTTTTGGCATTTTATGGAATTGTTGTTCAAGAGAAACAACGAAAATATGATTTGCCTTATGATTCATCCTATCTCTTTATGCATTTTTAATAATCATAACCATAATATCATTTCATAACTTCTCATTTATTTTTGGAAGTGATTGGAAGTTTTTGGAAAAATCATCAATGAATACAAACAGAAAACAACCATCCCGAGAATTTTGACAAGTTTTGAGTAAACATATTGTGAATTACATCGATTTTGAGATAGAAAGTGATCCAATTGCGCTACTAATTATTTTTGTTTACTATTGTTTACTATCTATTAATAACATCATTTACTTTATTCACATGAGATATGTTGGGTATTTCATAAGGTTTCACATTTTTTTTTTCAATTTAATCCATTTCAGAATTGATTTTTCCCAAATTGTTTGAGTAAAGTAATTTGATCAGAGGATCCTCTTTGAATACTCAAACACTCCAAGAAATAAATGCTTTAAATAAGCTTAACGGTTTATCTTTATCTCATCTTCATTTTGTATCTTGTATTATTCACCTTTGGTAAAACAGTATATAAACTAATGATATAAAATCCTCACCTTCATCGATATCTGGAGGCAAACCACCGACAAACACTTTTCTGGAGAATCTCTCGCCGGTCTCCGAGCCCTGGCTGTGAGGAGATGAGCGCGATGGTGAGCTGAGAGGAGGCGCTGGTGATGGCATTCCTTGGCCGTCGACGAGGTGGGCGTTAGGGTCCTCCAGTAACGCTGCCTGCTCTTCCAGACTCGGGAAGAAGGGAGATTTGCCTGGAACACATAAGAAGATGAACGATTTACAATTGACTCGTTATAATGATGTGCTTCTACCATACCGGAGAGTGTGAGAATATCAACAGTGGCAGATATTGGATACAATTTTCAGGAGTGCATATAATTACGGAACAGAATGATAACATACAGGTGGCATAATTACTAGATATCACTGATCGTAGAGTTGGTATAATGGGACACAATCAAAGCCATCTATTAAAATCTAATATGTATTAATTTAATTAAAATAACTTGAATAAGACAGGATTTCCTCAAAATCAGGAAACTTTGGAAATCAGGCTCGCCATTGCGACGTTAATAGGAGAACAGGAGAATCTCAGTAAGAATTGGAATTGTTTCAGTCTTGCCGTACATAAGCATTAGGCCTACATTCAGTTTTGAGTTCTGACTTGGCAAATTGTATTACAATTTCAATTGAATTATATTTCCACTTTCCACAAACTATACTTCGAACAAAGTTATTGATTTTGAATTCCTAACAAAGTTGTAACCTCTCCTTTATATAAGCACTTAGTTTCAACTTAAGATTGCATTTCAGTTTGCTTCCTACATTATTTAGAATCAGAAAAACCAATAGAAGCTAAATGCACGGTACAAATGATCAATCTTTTCAACCGGTTGTATGAGTATATATTTATACTGCTAGATTATTTTTACCCCCGTAATAAAACACTGGCTGATAATTACTGAACGGCAGTCATCAGCTAGGCATTTTATTACTGAGGTGTAAAAATCAGCCAGAGTAAAGAAAGGTCGTGAAACCGTTTCAAACACTAGGGAATATTACTGTGCTGCACGAACGGCCATGTGAAGGGAGGCGAACCAAACGACGAATACAAAGTTTGCCAAATGGTGTGAAGTGAACACAGGAAGTGATCCTTCCTATGGTCCAGCAGCAGTAAATCTGTCTCTATGCGTTCTCAGTACACACTAAACAGACGCAGGATTATAAGGACAACGCCAGGGGGGGGGGGCTACACGATTTCAGGTTGATAGAAACCAGGATTGGTCAAGTATTCAGACAATGGGTGATCGGGGAAAGAGGAAGGGGGAGAGCGATTCTTTTTCAATTTATTTGGCACTTTAAGACATTGACTAATTTAATTGATAACTATTTATTTAAAGTCGTCTTCAAGAGAAAAGTGGTGTATCACATTATAAATTAACGATCAATACCGTTACCGATTTCCTACGAATTTGCCTAATATGTTGAATATACTATGAAAACAACGTGGAAGGAAATTGTGTTTTCTTGTCGCTCAGTGCCTATGTCTTTGCACGTAGTTAAAATATTGCAAATGTCGGCAGTATAGTTTATAGATGCATTATATTATCTCAAAACGTGAAGGTATATTAATATATGTAGATTGTCTAGGCTTAATAAAAACCCTAAAGTATGTCGGAGTATATATAGTCCCTAGCTCGACCACGATCTATAGGCATTTTTTTTTGATATTGACGTGATTATTTTCATTTAAAAATGTTGTACCAGAACAAGTTATAACCAAACACACAATGCACTGAACATGATCAAGTTTATTACCATCTGAACTTTGCTTGACTGACAACACTTACAAAGTTTTGATAGAATGTTCTGCGGCAGATTGACTAGCTCCCAATGAGATGGATATCACTGAAGCTAATACTACGTTAGACAAAGTTTTGCGGACGAAATTGACCCGTCAGCTGGAACTTTGGTGGGAAACAATGTGCTAATAACTTGTAAGATATGCACCCCTTTATACCCTCGCTGCTTTAAACCCTTACAGACAATAAACCTTTTAAAAACTAAGTAAGTAGACTATATAAACTGTTATGTAATTCTGACTAATACATGTGGTTGTACATCAAAAACTGGACTAGTTTGATGGACTTTATGAATAAATAAAAATATGTAGTCACACGAGGGTGGAGGTTTGATCAGGAATACACGGATGTTATACAATATGGTCCTAGTGCAGCGGGAGCTATACATGCCTTGCCACGAGTCACGTGGTTTCTTGCCTGTTTCTATTCCCCTCTCTCCGCGCCTTGTAGCTGCACTACTGGCCATGTGCTGCGGGATAGCGCTAGCGCAGTCTATATACGAAATATATTATCAATTGTTCAGGGATCATCCTATGGGAAACGAAGTCGCGTTTCGTATACATATATAAATATGAACTCGTATAATATTAGTTCATTCTATCATATCATATTAAAGTCAAGTACCACGTGCCATACGTCCGTCCATCCGTCCGTGACACCTTTGGCGAGGGGAGCTGAGGAGTAAAAAAAGTAAGGGTTGAAGTAGGGAAAAAAAAGAAGAAGAAGAGAGGGGGTCAGGCGGGAGGGAATGGGGGATAGTGGATGATGAAAGTCGCCCTAAACTATAAATATTTTATACTGGAAAAAGTTGTGGCCCTATTAGATAAACCCTTCGACACGATGGGCAAGAGACGCCATTGCCAGTGTTGTATGAATTTTATAATTCAATATAAAAAAAGAAACCCCCAAAAAATGTCCACATTTTATAAACGTATGCAATACAGGGTAAAAACAAAAGAACTAAGCTATAAAGCAAATATGACGGTTTAATTAAAAAGCACTTTGAAATGAATTATAAAAAAAAGTTTTGTGTAGTATAGCGCAGAGCAGTTCTGTTTTTGTGGAAAAAATGCGGAAGAAAATAGCTCAACTATCCCATAGTAAATCACATCTCTGACTTTGCCGATGGCAATTTCTTGGCAACGAGTTGTCCCAAAGCCTTCTAGAAATGTTCGCTCCACACATACACACAGGAAGCTGCGCATGCCCTGTTACCACGTGACACTTGAATGAACACCATAACTCAAGACACTGGAAGTTAGCGAGAGCGAATCTTCAATCTCAATCCACCGGTTGCCAAAAAATCTATCGGATGAGAAATCAAAATGTAGAAAAAAAATCTTTCACCGCAATTCCGTTGCTCTTGTTGAATTGTAGATATGCAACGTATTATATATAATACGATATGTCTACCTTTTGTGACGTCACGAATGAGTTAGATCAGATAGATTTATCGACGTCGAAATCGGTCCGTTGATCTTCGGAAATAGAAGACCGGTGATTTGGTATAAAATGAGATGCTGTGACTGTATACCCTAATATGATATGAGGCAAGATGCGACGAAAGATGCATTTTAGTTATGATTATATTATGGAAGATTGATGCATTCAGTTAAAGGAAATCGCTACGAGTTATGATCGAGTCACGGAGTATGGTGACAACTTCACGAAGCTTTTCATGATTAGTTTCTGAGTGAAGTGTTAAACTATATCATTGTAGATTAATGGATTATAGATTACCTGGCATGCACCACGAGAGTTTCCACTCTCTATGTGCAACAAACTAAGAAAATGTTATACAAGTATGTTTCACATTTGAGTTTGCAGAAACAATTGAAATTATTATTATCTAAGTAAATTAAAATTAAAATTCAAGTTTTCGCGTTCACTTGTTTCATTCTTCTTTGATTTGGAATTATCCAATATAAAATGAAATTAAAATATTTTCATTTAAAAAAATGTGTCATACTGGATACTGCTTTTGACCGATTTGTATCGAACACTCAAATATACATATACGCCTACACCGAGATAGCAGGGCTCACAAGAAGTAAGTTGTTATAGAATATAGGCCGTTACTTGCATTCACAAAAGAAGTAGGGTGTGTAGGCCTACGGTCTACCAACTAAATATTTGTAAATACTTGGGTAATAGCATAATGTCGCTCACGGTATAACACTTTTCAAAAGATGTAGTTGCGTTTCTTATTGTAAACCTCTCCCAGAAAATTCCTAATATCCTAATAACAGATAAAATAAGCTTCCTTGATCTGTGACACAGCTATAATATACAAATATGACGGTGATATTTGTGTTTGTTATTTTGATAGACGACTTTCTTCTTCCATGGATATAAGCATAATATAATTTTTCCTAGCAAATGGAAAAAGTAAAATATAGTGCTGATTCAAATGGTGATACACTCTTTTAAACTCATGTGAATATAATCATGATCTAAGAAATATAGCTTAAAATATTAAAACAACAAATTCATAACAAATACCAAAAAATACAAAACATATCATTAAAATAATAATACTATAATCTTCACGTATAATAATACACGTTTCAGGTTCCTTCATGAATCCTAATATGAAATTGAAACTAGCATGTAATCGCTACATCAAATTAACATTGTTCTATTTAGTAGAAGTTTGCGAGACTATTCAACCGACTTCGTATATTACAAAACAAATCAAGTGTACAGCGCAATGTCGACTGCAGTGTAAAATAAACACGGAGTAAACCTAATTGAAGTCATAGATTATGGTCTAGCAACTTTTCTCATTTTGAGATTCGCCCGTACATATAAGTTGGAAGCAGCTAGCTATACCTAATTCGTAGAGATTTTTAAGCCATCTCAATAAACCAGTATATAAATAGATATTTATAGTGGTCGTATATTATTATTATACTCTATATAACGATGGACGGATTTGCGAGACAGTTTGCTATCCAAGCAGGATTGATCGCAGTGGTTAAGTTAAAGTACCTCAGCAATAGAGTACACTAATACGTCACTGTTTTTGTTTACACGTGAAACCAAATGTTGAAAAAGATAGACGACGCGACATTTGTATTTCTCGTAGAGAAAACTCTTCACAAGAAAAATGGAAAAATAAAAGTCAATAAATTCTTTTACCAATCACCATTTTGACTTGAAATGCATTGTTTTCCCCTCCGCTGTGCACACATTGTTGGGTGAGTGTGTGTGTGCGTTTGTATGTGTGTTACCCCTATACGCACAGGCTGGAGATGGTGATAAAACAGATACCTCATTTCATCAAAGGGTTGGTTTGTCAATGGTGAACGGTGGAGGGGGGGGGGGGGGCGGGCAAAGCCGGACAGCTGATAAGAGGGGATTACCATAGTAACAGAAACATCACTGGGTATGAAGGATTAAAAATGAATTAAATTTCAACTGTCAGAAGTTTAGTTTACTTTACGGCTTAAACAATCGTTTTTATGATTTGAAAGCAATGAATGTTAATTTGAAAGCGTTTTAAAACAAACATTACGATGTTGTTATATGGATGCTAGGCCTAAATTCAGAGACTACTACATTGATCCACAAGATTTTTTTAAATTAAAAAAATCAGTTGAATCATTACTTTACAATTAATAATTACGTTAGACGTATTAAAAATATACTTACATAACATTGATGAATTTGTACATATAAGGTATTCTTTCAAGGCTTACGGTATAACGTACAGCGATGTAATTATAATAATTGTAAGTGATTGTTTAAAACATATAGTTCGTAGCTGTCATGAATAAGCAAGCGTCCAAAATATATAGGCCTACTAGACGAAATACGCATTTAATGCAATTTTTAAAAATATAAAAAGTGAATATTTTCTCCATATTCTTCACTGAATGGTTTGTCACATCACAATCATGGTCTGTTTACGGCTATCAGTATTGTGCACTGTGTGAAGAATGCGGTGTGTTTTACATAGGTGGAGGTGCCGGGTCACAAGCTATTCACCGAAGCTCGTGCAATTAAAAAGTTTGATAATTTACCAACTGCACAGTCTTTGTAGTTACATGTACGAAACAACATTCTAACGTACCTACCTATAGTACCTATTCGTATTATTTACAATATTATATGCACAAATTCAATTTTTGTATTCACTTTAATTCTGCTTAACGTACCCACCATTCACTAGTTTATGGGAGGTATGAATGAGCGGGTGATGATGAAGTGATGATAGGTGAAAGAACTTGAAAAAAAAAACATATCTTATACGAAACTCAAACCCTCGCCCGGGCTGACTTCAGTTCCTAACGCAGTGCGATAGTTGACTGAGCCACAGGGGGCTAAGAAACACTATTCCGATTCGTCCGAAATTTTTAATAAATATTTAGGATTTCAGGTTCAAGCTACATCAAGAAGAATAAGAATATAGTACAGTATCTCATTCACCAACTTTCATGTTCTATTTTCGACTAAAAAAGATATTGGACAATTTCGGAAACACGACTTTCCATTTTGTTTCGCCTATCGACTATTCATAACAATATCAAAGATGGCCGCTAACAACAGGTACAGACAAAACCACTCGACTTAGCAGAACATTACAATTGTAAAAGAGCTTTGTAGTACATACATCGAACATGACGTTAATTATAACCTTGCGCACCGCGTGCGGTTGAGTGGGTATCCCTGTTTCTGTGCTTGTATAAAAGAGAGGGTTGGCTTTTGGAGTTGGCACGCGTGAATAATGGCGCGGTCTAGGTCTTGACCTAACGACTGAAGATAATTGAAGTTAGCGCCGCGAATGCAGCCATGCATAAGATCAGGGAGCGGTATTAACTCATTTATTACAAATAGCGTGCAATGGTTTTAGAACTGTTGTACTGCTAAAGGAGAGCGAGTTTTTGTGAACACTACACAATATAAAAAACAAGGTATATATTATGTATTGTTTTGGTCAACAGTTCCTCACAAATGCGAACAAGAACAGGATGTATGTGGGCATAGAACATGTTTTTGTTTTACTTGAGACACACTTTTAGGAATAGGAGAATACAGGAAATACATTGAATACAGGAAATACAGGAATACATTGAATTTCTCTTTGAAGGAAACCTATTGCGATTGTTGAGGCCTATATCGAAAGTGAACTATTCGGTTAACTAACTTACCAAGTGATGAATAGTGAATTTGAGCGAATTGGCGAATTGACTTGTTATCACCCTTGGTTACATATGTCATTTCCGTACCAATCAACTATAGTACAGTTAGTACAACCGGCTCTTAATGACAAGATTAACTTGATCATGTGAAAATAGAAAAAATTACATAAACTATGGATAAATAATTTTTTTTTATGCTATTGTTTGCATATTAAAATATCTTTGCATACCAGAAAAGCGTTCAATAGGTGAGAAAAATATGAACATACGGAGAAAATGCACTTTCAAGAAAAATGAAATTATCCAACAATACATGGTCGATTCTTCTGTTGGTCAAGTATGCTTTAACTTCTTTATAACAATTTGAGCGTACAATGTATACAAAGCGTATAATATAACATTATATGTACTTGACCATTACTATATAGTATAGAATGAACACATTTGGTGGTAGATGTTTTAAAACAAACGATTTAGAGCTCATTATGGTCTATAAGTTCTAAAGAGGTATTACAAACATGAGTAAATTATTAATATCTAACTGGATGGTGCGGTGTTTAATGCAAAAAGGCACTACCTCTACGTTTAGTTCAATGTTCATTAATGAAGCGAATTAGTTCCAAAGAGGTGCAGTCAAAGTTCGTCTAAAGTTTCTCTTTGCCAGTCTTCTAATCTATAGGCTTAAATGCTATATCTCATATTCACTATTACGCTCTCGACAACTCTCACTCTCCAATAGTGTGTACGAACTAATTTAATTGATATAATTAGAGCAGACTTTACGTATAATCATCGGAAATTCCATAGGTCAAAAACATTTTTGATACTTTTAAGATTGAAGTGACTATCACTAGAAGTACTTGGCAGCGTTGGCCATTCCTGATAAACCGATCCAATAAATTGTGAAAAAGTCAATTATTAGAAGATATCTTGAATATTTCAAATTTATCTGACGAAGAATGATTTTTGAAATTTCGACCATGTTGATTTTGTAAGATCATTAAAATTATCTCCATATTTTTTCCTTCATGCATACATAGGTTAAAAGCTTCTTTGTCAAAAGGTTATCGTAGAAACAGAAGAGAGCGTCTGAAGGGCATATACCAGAAGAAAGTCGACTCGGTTGTGGGTGTCCAATGTTTTACCTGAATCCAAACTACATTTTTACAACCATCCAGTCATAAGTACCCCGAAGCCCATGTCACACGATCGAGTCGACTTTATTCCGGTATACGCTCTTCAGTGTCCCCAAACAGAAGTTATGCTTGAAGTTATGCCTGTATACTCCAGCATGACAAACAAATCGTGGGTTGTGTGTGACCACCATACATTTTAATGACTGAGGTGAAGTTATCACCCTCCGTAGGTCATTAAAAAGCACAATTAGAAACTAGTCACCGTATGACGTGGGTTTGAGCACTACATAAGGCTTGGGTTTTCTTAAAAGTTCTTTCCCTTATCAACACCTCATAGTTTCATTATGACCTGTTCATTCGTACCCCCTAGAAACCTAGATGTTGGTGAGGTCGTTAAGAAAACAATAATCAAATGGTACGCCCAAAGTCTTAGTTGTGTTGGCGATTCTTATGAGCTGATTATACAAACACTTTATTTACATTTACATGCATTGATTCGAGTTCATATTAGAAAAAGAAGCACCAAATATAACAGAGGCAAAAAGAGTGAACCCAGACTGAGAAAACCTTAAGATAAATACAAGTAGTCCTACATAGGAGTATGACTATTATTGAACGGACTGTATTATGCATATACTTTTTCGCACCGGTTTAAGACGTATTCCACATTTATACATACCAACAGAAGGTACCTAATTAATAATTCGTCTCCTAAATCCACTCAATGAATCCTTCTAGCTTAATGTTCTATCTCCGTCGTTATTTTACTTTTTCTATCATACCAAGAAAAAATTGTAATTAAAGTTCTTAGACGAAAATGTGCAAAGCTAGCGTATTACTACTCATCAATCGTGCATGCTCTTAGCGCTATAGCTCCGTTCTCAAGTTCTCGGCTTATATAACTACCCCCCCCCCTCTCTCTCTCTCTCTCTCTCTCTCTCTCTCTCTCTATCTATCTATCTTCTCTCTCTCTCTCTCTCTTTTCTCTCTCTCGTCTAGTTTCACACAATTAATTATGGAAGCTGAAAGTCGGTAAACACATTACACTTCCACTAATTCGTTATAAAGAGTGAGAGGGCGTAATGTAGAGAAAATTAGGTACTTTTAAGACCAATTTGAAACTTACTTTGGAAACAAATAATATTACCAAAAATGAAATTTAATTTTCTCTTACTGTTTCATAAATAACGACTTGAGTCATCTCATATAAATTAGCTTAATTTTTCTTTCTCATTTTGGAACAGTTGAATAAGTTTTAAGTACTCATGTTGCTGCGGCTGAAGCAAATTATTGTAAGGAAAGACATGAAAGAACGGACGAATAGGATTATCAATATAATAGCCACAATTTTAATATTTTTAATACCATTATCGATAAGACGATACTTGGTAAAAATGTAAAAGATACAATTATACCAAAAGTAATATCGGTGTATTGCTGTTTGTCCATATAAGAAAAATTGATTTCAGATATATCTAATCATAATTACTTCCTCACAAATTGTGATGAATTAATGTCTATAGTCAATGACACAGAAACCAATATAAAAAGTCAGCAACCAAAGCTCCACACAGAAGGACACGTGCCTCGGAATATTTTCAATCAGGTTTTTAAACAGGTCAAAAGTCAGAACACAAGCAATAAAATCTCATTTCAAAACTTTACAAAGTGGTGCACGGAAGCGGTGGGATGGAGCTTCATTTACAAAACCAAGCGTACTTCGCCACACAGCTTATTGTAACAATCCTCTCCCCTCTCTTTCTCCTCTCACACAGTCTATTAATTCAAGACTATCGACAATTCAATGGTGTATGGAAGAAGGGTGAGTAACGCCAGGAGTTGAGGTGTGATTTCTCCTATCCTGATACACACATACACATACACACATGACGCATGCGTATTATGCTAAAGATTGTATGATTGCTACGCAGGGTGGGTTGGCGCGGAGCTCCCCTCGTCCCAGCTGCCTGCCACCCTGTACGGGGGTTGCGAAAGCAGGCCTGCCGGAGAGGGCATTGAACCCCGCACGTGGTGAAGGCTCTCAGATCTCTCCCCCGCAACCCACCCCTTTTCCACCCGACACATTGAGGGAGGACATTTTATGACATTAGCCGGTAACGAAAAACACGCTTCTAACAACATAATTATAAAATCTAACGGAGTAGAAAACAATGCTGAAACTGGGATGAGGGGTTGACATAATTATAGCCATACACATAAGATACTTTAAATATAGGCTTTAATTTCATTCATCACGAGATAAACCATTTTAAACTTTCCAAAGAGGAGACAACTACACTTTTTACTCCTGATGGCATTCCTCCCATTCCCCTCAACCCTGAGGATATGTTTAGTTTGATGATAACGACAATATCAGAAAATGTACTGAAGGACTATTTTATGTCATCGTTCCACGATATGCAAGTCACTTAAACCTGCACTAAACGATGAATATATTCCCGTGCTTGGGGGAGGAGGGGGAGGAGATCATAAAGCAGATGGTAACACCACTTACCAAAGAGAATGGCGTTGAGATAAGACGTTTTGCTATAGATTACGGAATACGGTTTTACTAGATCATATAAACGCCACCATACTGTTACCATTATGCATAGTGCATACGATACTTTAGTACAGCTACTAAATAGCCAGTTCAACATATGTGAAGGCGAATATCAATAATACTACAATGTTGGATGGTTTGAGGGGTGGATGTGCGGAACGAGGGGAAGGGTCCGATTTCTTTGAATATATGAATACTGCACTGTTGCAGTTTTTAGTTCACTATACGGATGCATTGAAGTGCATCAACTGCGGCTAGAATTGATCAATAACTCGGTTTGGATGTGACGCGTCAATGAATCAGTCACTGCGTATTATAGCATGTGAAGTTCGAGGCATGCCGTGAAAAGAATGAGATTGTAGCTGCTACCTCAGCAAGAAAGAATTCACATATACCTGGAATCCAAAGCTCTTGAAACTGAAGTTTCCAAGTAGAGTTCACTACATTAAACCAGTTTAGTTTTATAGTAGACACTCGACTTTTGAAATATCTATTATTCCATAACGATGAAACAAATTCTACCCATATGTCCATGTAATCTGTGAGAAACGAATGTGTAGAATCCTATTACGATCAGAATTATTGTAAAATGTTTCCCTCTTCTGTCACCACTTGTAGCGCACAGTACTCAGCGAAAGCTGTGAAATCACTATTTCATCCCGATTTAAAATGCAGTGAGCTCCCTACAAATTACATTTGCTTCCGTCTCTACATGTGCACATGATCGTTTCAGAATGCATGAGCAGTTTTAAATCGCATTGTTATATATATATATATATATATATATATATATATATATATATATATATATATATATATAAAACAAGCCTAATGTAAGCAAAGTGCAAACATTTGGTTCAATCGTGATAGATCTCCCTTCACAAAGAAGTGTTTTATATAAAATGAAATACAAAAATAAAGAAATTTGTGTAAACGCCTACCATCAGGCAAGCCAACCCACCCAGTCCCAGACCTATTTGTAAACCTCAATGTGTGGCATTCTTAGCGTGCATGCAACATTTGAACAAAATGCATGCTGTAAATCACTCTCTGACAGACAAACACACCGACGTGAAGTGATGAATACACGATGAGATGTTTACCGAGTTCAAGTCGACGGCGCAAACAAACTTCACGTTGATTTCTAAAACGCACAGAGCAGGTTTTCAAAGATGTTCTGAAAAATGTCACGCATAATTGCTTTAATACAGCTCGATGTGGATGGATTACACGTCACCAGTTTGTAAATGAAATGATTGATTTCGTTATATTTAATATGAATTTTCACATGATAATTCAAGTACATTTGAAGTAAACATCATTTGAGTGAAAGTAGCATTTCTCATAAGTTCTTAAATGTCTGAAAAATAATTATTTTTGATGAGTCACCGCGAATCGTGTGCAAATGTTCAATTATTACCCTACCAGCAGACTGGATAGAGGAGACGTAAGAACGTTTGAAATATAAAGTATCAAAAGTATCAAAATCAAGTTTAAAAATGTGAGAATGAAAGATATTTCCGGATATCATTGCAAAGTAACCAGTTTATGTATATTGCGGGCTGTTCGAAAACTATAGGTATAGGCAGACATACGCGTTTCTTAGCGGTAATTGACAAATATGTCTCAGTCCCAGTGTGCATGCCCTGACTTTATGAAGTATATTTTCAGCCAATTATTTTGTCTGGTACTTCACGGTGTTGTTTCAGGTTTCTAATAATGTGAGGAAGTAATACGAACATCTCTATTTTAGTTTATCTCTCAATTTTAGTTAGTTATAGTCGGCTCGAAGATACACAGAACGATTTGTAAGGGGGTCGGTATACCATGCAACTATGATAGAGAGACAGAACATCTTTGATGAAACTGCAATAGGTTATTTTTGATATTTTAATTAATTGATTTTTATTCTGTGTTTTTTAAACAATCTTATGTATATAAGACAGACTTTTTTCAATAAAGATTTATATATATATATATATATATATATATATATATATATATATATATATATATATATATATATATATATCGTATCTAATACATTTGAAAATTTTTGTTCAGTTTCAATTTTAGAATGTACAACAACCAATAAAAAATACCCAACGGAACAGTACTTGATATCAGCAATGAGAGAAAAGTTGATAGTCGCACAACGCACAACGCGACATGGCTATGATATAAAACGTGTTCAACTTGTCAATATTCTAACGGAAGGAAAATCCCTAGAAAATGACGGAAGTCATCCAGGTATCAAAGACGATGTATAATATCTATCGGCTGGCTAAGCTGTTATACGTAAGTTTTCTTCAATATTAAAATCGCAGCCTCAAAAAATAACTCAAAGGGAAAAATTTGGCGTAAAGAAACATTCAACATTGGATCAAAATGGTATGAGCTAACCAAAACAGTTCCTTTCTACATAAAGTTTAAAAACGTTATTTATAACAAGCATATTAATATATTGCTTACTTTCGTCCGACAGGCATGAAAATATCGACCGACGCAACACAATATAATATGAGATATTATAATCTAAATATATAAAATAGGTATAGAAAAAAGTGAGGCTAGGAAAGTAGCAGCATTTTGCCTATACTTAGGCAGAAAAAAAGGTAGAAATACTACGGCATGAGGAAATCTAGCAGTATCACTGTAAATGGGACTCGCATACAATGGAATTCATTTTAGAAATGAAAACTATAACTGTATTTGTACAGCAATTCGTTAATGTTCGTCGACATATATATATTATGGAAAGCTACTTTACTATAAATATATTATGAATTACAAACCTATAAACTATTAACTATCTACTAATTACGACACAAGTATAGTAAGAATATAAAAGCATAAATTCCGAAAAAAACTCAATTTATACGGATCTATCTACTAGTTATATGCTACTATATAAATGTTCGTTAACAACTTTCAGATCACAATTAAGATCATGACGTGCTAACAAATATGAACTCTATATTAAAAGCCACATGCCTAGATTTAAAAAGAAATACGCAAAAGATGTAAATCATAATATACGCGCAACATATGGTTTATGCGGTGTATCATGCAACAAGAATATCAACCTTTCTTGTCGCACGTAAAAACCTTCACTTTTACTAAAACCTTATCACTGTTGAACGTACTGTTTAACGACCCGAATAGGGGAAAACAGAAGTAATTTTTATTTATACAGTCGTTTAAAAACTATAACATTTTTGTATGATAAACTGTGAAGTAAAAATAAAATCAATGATAAAACATAAACACGAAGGTTAAATCACTCACATTCAACTGAATTCAGTGGAAAAGTGGAGAAAAGATGATTTTCCTGAACTGTTTTTCTTTTACTTATATTATAACAGTCTGCAATAACAAAGTTTTCTCTATATAAAACGCTAGTAAAATATTGATGTATAAGCTTTTCCGCAGACCCGCCTGGAATTCTAATCACTTCGCACTTAATCCAAGGGATACCTCTCCCAGATCCTGGATTTTCATCCCGTCCCAGCCGCCACCATGCCGTAGCGTTCATCCACTTTTGATATAATAGCATCGGATTCCTATCGATGGGCGACATTATTAAAAATGTGGTAAAATGATCGAGCTATATAATGGCGAATATAAGAGTTATGGATGAGAAAATAGGGCGATATTTTAATAGTATCCCCACCCAAATGCCAGAATAGATTGTGACAGTAAATTCTGAAATTCTAAAAATTGACGTACTGTACATGTTTTTAATAAATATCTGTGAGGTATATGAGGTATATATATATATATATATATATATATATATATATATATATATATATAAATAAATATATATATATATATATATATATATAAATATATATATATATATATATATATATATATATATATATATATATATATATATATATATATATATATATATATATATATATATATATATATTGTATAAAAAGTGTTTAAATATAGGCTTGAGTGAATCATGGCACAGTGAATTTAAGAAATCATGCAATTTTTAGACACTTATATAATCAAGATTTATACTATCGGTTATCTTTGTAAATAGTTCTCTTAAATGTGATTTAGGAGACTAGGGTTCGATACCCACCACGGTTGTCGATACTGACTCCAGGTTCTAGTGGTTTTCTTGCTTAAACCTAGACAGTTCCTTAGTTTCTGAAATTAGACCAAGTGCTTAAGACTACAACTCCAGTCAAAGTAAGTCAACTGAATTGAAGAAAACGAAAAGTTTCATATTTAAATGTGCCCTAAATTACAGAACATTTTTCTCACACCATTCACACAATTTTATTCAATTATTGCGCGCGAGATTTAAATCTCCGATTGATTAGTGTTTTATTCTGACATGAATGGTATTACCAATAAACAACTCATCAACCCACATTAAGTCGCGATGTTGTAAAACTCTTTGGGATTTGACGCGAATGATCGAAACATAAAACTTTTAGATTTTCACAAAGCAAATCTCTCTCCAATTATATATTCCGGATTACCAACAGTTGACTCGTTAGTCGTTGCTATAGTCTTTGACTATATTATACTTAGGGCCTTGACTTCAATATAGACGTCATTAGATTTCCTTTGAAATTGAGTTAAAAAATACCACCATTATTTATAACCTAATTCGGACATTTTTCAAACCTTTCTTAGTCACAAATACAGTAAAATTGAACGTATAAAGAACCGATAAGTGAGATTCAGTA
The DNA here is from genome assembly GCA_907164805.1 of Brachyptera putata. NCBI lineage: Eukaryota > Metazoa > Arthropoda > Insecta > Plecoptera > Taeniopterygidae > Brachyptera > Brachyptera putata. The sequence continues at coordinate 33,453,983 of OU015462.1, forward strand.
GCACACCTCGGCGATGAGTTTTAAGATTGCAACGTATTGGAAAGCAAGGTGAGCCTAGTTCTTGCTTAGTTTCCATTTTCAATATATATTATCTTATTTTTTTCTTATTTTTTCTATTATCTTATTGTTATATTAAACTCAATATAGTATTGTCACTACAGTGTACGCGCTGGATAGTCATTCAGGAGATCGGAGTTCGATTCCCGCCATGATCAAACATCCTAGCTGAGTTCGAAAAAGATCGATTATGTCGTTGAAGTGAATACCGGGATGATTTCTCTCAGGCTTTCCACTCTCCAGAACACATAATCTTACATCTCACTTTCCATAATATCAATCAGTTATCATTCACCAATGCCGAAAAATCTTAGTTTTGTTAGTTATGTCCAGTGTCATGGTAACAAAGTCAAAGCCCAATACAAATAAAATTATCAAATTATATGCAACACAAAATGTGTAACATTATTACGGATTTTGGATGTAGAATATCTGCAATTCTGGGAGATTTGAAAATTGTATTTCCAAGTTCTACCTGTTTTTCCTCAGAATATTCTTGACTCACACGGAATCAATCTTATTATTTATAAAGCTCCAACTTTGTGGCAAACGTAAAATTCCATTTGAAAAATATAGGATTGACAAGGCAGATACTATGTATTCTTGAATTGGATATCATTATCCCTCTACAAAAGCTCAAAACCAATATTTTTTAAAATTGTATTAGCAAGGCATATGATTTAACGTTTTGGTCAAAATTTGAACGATCATTCTTGTTGATCAAGTATTTAATGCTTATAACATTTCGATCCACTGAATTACAATAAAAACCACATAGAAATACTTGCTTGTTTGATGAATAGAACGTCGCGCAATGAGACCCAGAGAACGCATGAGTCATGTTATATATTAATAATTATATCCTCAAACCAACGTATATTCAAAGAGGTCCTTGATTTAATATTTAACCCTCGTGTCAAGACTGTCGCCAGGTGAGCCAACTACAGGCCAGAAATAAGTCACCATGAAAAGAACTAAACACGTTCGTAGAAGTTG